>JAJHUR010097221.1:0-28022 GCA_027495735.1 Lutjanus campechanus
CTAGTTCACATACCTGGTGAATCGCACTTCACAGATGGTGCACATGTACGGTTTCTCTCCTGTATGCGTCCTCATGTGTCGCGGCAGTTTCCCGGCTCCTTGGATGACCTTGTTGCAGATTGGACACTGCTGCGACGCTTTGGGCTTCATCTTCCTCTCCTCTTCCAGCTGCCAGGGAGGGAATAGCGCCCCCAAGTGAGATGCGGAGCTCAGGAAGCTCAGGTACGACCGGAAGTCGCCTTCATCCTTTATGGGAGGCAGAGCGTGACCCTCTGACGGCACTGACCCGGCGTTCATGTTGCCGCCCAGGCCCGAGCTGACAAAGTCCTTCAGGAAGTTGCCGTGGAGCAGACTGAGCGGGACCTCCTCTTTCATCTCCTCCTTGATGATCTCTCTTTTCACAGCTAGATCGAGGGGCCTGGAGGCCTCGAGTGGCGTGGAGGCGGGGAAGGCGTGGGGGAGCCTGGTTTGCGGCGAGGCTCCTGTGTGGGGATGCTGGTGGTGGCTGGGGTCCAGGAGCTGCTTGGGGAAGGCTGGGAACTCTGTGGCCCACATGGAGGGGTAGAAGCCTGGGAGGAGAGGAGAGAAGTTGGCCCTCCTGTCCAGTGTTGACATACGGGGGTAGAGCCCCTCCTGCAGGAGGGACTCGATGGAGAAATCCTTCAAAGCCCGACTCTCCATGCTCTCCTGCAACACAAGAGAGCATCATCAGTCTTATGAACTTAGAAACAATATTTTAGGCTGGGTTGTACCAAGAAGGATTCATTTTTGAATCTGATGAAATCAATCATGTTTTCAATTTATATCATGTTAAACCAAACTTTAAACATAATTTAAAATTAAGATTAAAGGAGGTTTAACTTTTAAAACGGTCCTTTTGAGATGGAATGAGCAAATAATCAAGTTCCTTTAAGTTCACGGACAGACTCAACAAAATTGAGTTTTGGTCAGTTGCTGTCAGGCGGTCTCTTTTTCCCTACTGCGTTATTGTCCGTTTTTTAAACCTCTTATTAATTTTATTAATATTATTAATCCCCTATTATTTGGCCATATTGTTCTATTGATTTGTCCAAGAAGTTTTCCTCAAAGGAAGAGAAATTAGAGCTTCTCTCATCATGATCAGGTAACTAACTTTTTTAGCTAGCTAGCACACAATGTGACATTTTGTAAACTTTTTAACTAGGACATAATGTAATGTTTTGTTGACTTATAAGCTAACAAGGTAACAATGTAACCTTTTGTTAATGAATACAGAGAGGCCGAATGTTTTTCCCCCCTTTACTTGCTAGATCCCAACGTCACTAATTTATTTATTTGTTTATTTATTTATTCATTCATTCATTCATTCATTCTGATTTGGGTATGCAAACATCTTCATACTGATGAACTCAATTTAATTTTGGTTTACATAAAAAAAAACAACTTTGGATTTCCTACATCTGGATTTAGTTATTTTAAACCTAAACTGAATAGAACTAATCTTTGATTAAGTTGATTTTTCTTTGGGCAACCCAGTCTTTAAGTCTTATTTTTACCTTAGAAACACAAGATTAGTGACAAAAATAAAAAATATCATGTGAACTCTACCTGTTTTCCTCTCATGGTGTCTGGAGACTGCGACTGGGACGACAGGTCAAACTGCTGGTGGAACGCTGAGGTGCTGGGAGGCGGCGAGTCCCCCGTCCCCAGTGGCGTCTGCTCCCCCCTGCTCTCTAATGACTGCAGTGACCTCTCGCTGACATTGTCCTCCTCCTCCTCCTGCTCGTCCTTCCTCGACCCCACGTCCTCCTCCTCATCCTCCTCCTCCTCTTCCTCCTCCTCGTCCTCCTCCGCATCCTCCTCTTCCTCTTCATCCTCCTCTCCCTCCTCCACTCGCCCTCCACCTCCGCCGCCTCCATCGCCCCCGCTGTCCATGATCTCCAGGCAAACGTTGATGATGCAGGGGATCTCCAGCATCTGTGCTGCGTTCAGGATCTCTTTGACGTTGGACGCCGTGACGGTCAGAGTGGAAGTGTAGGCGAACTCCAGGATGGCCGTGAGAGACTCTGGAGCCACAAAGTCGATTTCGTACACTGCCGCTGTGTGATGGTGGTCCCCGCCGTCAGTGGTGGTCACCGTGAAGAGCTTTTTAAAGTACTGGCTGCAGGCGGCCAGAACGGAGCGGTGGGTGCGGTACTCCTGGTCACGGACGATGAGGATGACATCGCAGAGCAGCCCATCACGACGCTGCTCATTGAGGCTGCAGAGGACATCACTGCTGTGATTTGGGAAGGGGATCCCAATCAGGTCCTCCTCTCTGTGATGAACCATTCTCCTCTCTCTGTCTCTGCAGATTATCTGGATAGAAGGCAATAACAATGAGCTGTTTAGTGACACTTTAATAAGAAGGTCAAACTGAAAAGGGCATTATTCTTAGCACATTTTGCTCTCAAACCCTCCATTAATCCCCACTTGTACTTTTATTTTTACTGATAGTCTTGTCTCTAGTGTTGTGGCTCTCATAAAATAATGTTCGAGTCAGAGTTAAGCATCTGTTGTTCTGAAAGATAAACCCCTGCTAATCTTTCAAAAGCACATCAGGTCATTTAACACTTAAAACAGTTTTAAAGTTTTTTTTTGGTCCAAAAATATTCAGTCTGCCACACGATAAAAAAGATTTTTTAACACATTTCCCAAGTTGCGAATCTATTTCCTTATCCAAAAAAAGATAAGAGTGACATATGTCCTTGCTCATTTTGTGCAATACACACAAAAATATGACTGCGCCATATTGCAATAAAATAAAATAATAGGAAATAACATTAATACAGATGATACTTGATAATAAAACTTTTATTTTAGTATTAGTTCATGTTGAACAATTTGTTCCGTTAGCGACCGAATGGCCTTATTTATTGAAAAAATGCAAATATGAGTCTTTTGTCCATCTGGATCCAAAAATATTCAGTGTGCCAAATAATAAAAACGATTTTAGCACATTTTCCAAGTTGCTATTCTGTTTCCTAATCCAAAGAAAGATGAGAGTGACATATGGCCTCCCTCGTTTTGTAGACAGTGCACAAAAAAAATGGGTCCACGCTATTATCCAAGAAAATAAAATAATAAAAATTAAAATAGATATAGATAATACTTCAGATTAAAACTTTTAAATATTTGTTTAAGTTGTGCAGTTATTTCACAGGTTTTTCCGCAAACACAATTTTGATCTCAATGAAACAAATTAACAAGGAGATGTGTCACAAGCAGAGTTTGAAATTAACTTTTTCCTCGGAATCCCGAAATCTACTTTCAACTGTCCTGGACTAACAACCAGTGTCCCAGATTCCATAATTGGATAGCCTTATTTGTTACATAAACGCAAATATAACTCTTTTGTCCATCTGGATCCAAGAAAATTATGTGTGCCAAACAATAAAAAGATTTTAACACATTTCCCTAGTTGCTATTCTTCTTCTGACATATGTCCTTGCTTGTTTTGAACAGCCCACAAAGAATTGCGGCCACGCTATTATCCAAGAAAATAAAATGATAAAAAGTACCTTTGCTATAGATATTACTTGATAATAAAAGTTTTTCTTTGTTCAGTACAATTTGTTCTCAGGTCTGTCTTGCAAAAGCAATTTTGACCTCAATTAACAAAGAGATATATCACAAACAGCGACCCACAAATGTCCCAAAACATACTTTCAGCCGTCTGGACTAATAACCAATGTCCCAAATTGAAGTTATTATTGTTTTCATTTGACATAGTAAACACTTGCATAAAAACTTGCATCACTTCATTGACTCACTCTGGTTCACCATGGACGTTCTGCTAGTTGTTCCCAGCACTTATGTCTGAATAAAAAAAATGAATTCACCCTGGTTGTTAGGCCAAAATTTCAATAATTTCGTTTCGTTTTTCATTCATTTCTTGTTTATTTTAAACACTTTGCAAATGCAGACCTGTTTCAGATTGGTATACATGAAATTTACAAATACACTTGAACACATCTCATAGTAAACACTTAATTTTAGTCAAAACACCACGACAGTGTTTAAGACGGTGTGTAGCAGAGAGTTTGTGCCGTTGCCACCTCACATTTTTCAAATTTTAACACCTAACAATTAAAATTATAGGCTATTTTTATTCAATGGTGCATGAACGTGATAATTCCTTTTGTGATTATAAGTTTCTCTGTATCTTTGTGTCTCAGATGCTATTTTTATTATACCTGTGACATCCTTAAATTGAGCACTGATCAAAAGGATACTGTCTCTGTTTGGATTAGAAGATTACCAGGGCCACAACTTGGGAAAGTGTTTTTAAAAACAAAAATTATATTAAATATTTTTTGTTCACACAGACAGACGAGTCTGAGGAATATTATACAATGAGTAACTTGAACAGGATTTCCTGTTGGCATTTGACGATCGGCCACAGTTATTTTAACGAGTGGCGGTTGTTTTTAATCCACATCAAGTCAAGTCAAATTTTTATTTACGTTGTCAAATATCACAGCTCACAATTTTCCAGTGTGTGACACCCCCTGTCCTGTAAACCCTCGAAAAGAGTGAGGGAAAAACTCCACATTTTAACAGTGGGAAAAACTGGATGGAACATTGCTGATTTCTTGCTCCCTTAGCAAACATCCATCCTTTAAATAATTATGATACCACCTCTCAAAGACTAATAATTATGATACCACCTCTCTAAGTCTAATTTTATGTATTCTTTAAGGATATATATTTATGAAATATATGTAATTTATTAAATGTTTTAGGTTGCTTTAATTTTTTTAATTTCTAAAATTGCTCTGTGCCAGAAAACATCTTTGTCCCAGACCAGAATTCACAACTCCGATTTAAAACCTTCTGATAACATACGTGTTAAAAATGTGCTGATAATCATCTTTGTTTTGAAATAGATTTTTATTGAAAATGTTGGCCCTTTAAAGTTGTGTTCCAGATTTTTACAAAAACATGATTTAATGGCTTAACAATACCCCAAGGACCTACTTCCTGGTTTTTAAAAGAAGCTGGAATATGGCTCAATCTTTGGTAAGCTTTCTATTTTTTTCGATAAATTAATTAAATAATAATGTTATCAGATGTGTCTCAACCATAACATAGCCCTTCTTAATAAAAAATAAATTAAAAATGTGTATTTTGATTAGCATTAGGAGGACTCCGAGCATCTTTAAAAAATAAAAAGGCTAATTACTACAATTATGCTGTGAAATGAAAAAAATTTACGTTTTGTCAACTCAGTCAGCTGGAAAATTAACATTTAATAAAAATTTAATCACTAGGAAGTTAGTTGGCCTGTTACAAGGTTTAGTAGCCATGAGTTTGATTTTTAAAAAATATATTCTCCCAGCATATAATTGAAGAGTAAAAACCAAAACCCCTTAAAAATATGGTTTTGTCCCAGTTCTCGAGAACTGTGAGTGAGAGATGAAGCAGCACTTTAGGGATTCTCCTGAGGAGGACGTGCCAACGTGGAGGTGAAGAGGGCGTGTTAGAGCAGATAATGAAGTAGGGTCTAAAACACTGATTTAAAGAGTGTAGTCGGAGTCGTCCACGGCTCGGCTCACACCTCAGTTTAAAATGGAGTGAGAAGCTGAATTCGATCATTAGATGAAGGACTTTCAGAATACGGAGGCTTTTAACCGAAGCTGATATTGTTAACACAATGAGTGACAGTCTCGCTTTATTAAAATATACTGTAGGCATGCTTGTTTGTGTGCCATCTGTGCAGCAAAGGCAACAAGTGGTAAATACAGCATGTCTCATTTTTGAGCAAACATCACATCGGGTAATATTTATTCTTGACTGTGCTATCACGATTTCTTGTAGGAACGTGTTGCAACTGTGCAAGTCAGGGAAACCCATGCATCTTGATAAGATATTGAATTAAACATCACTTTTTTTTCTGAGGTTTCATGATAAGTGCGTGAGTGTTCCTATGATAATGTGTGTAACGTCCATCCCTATTGTCTGCCTCTGCCAGATATGAGCAGCACGAAGCAAGATGATACGCTCATTTGAACAATAAAGAGCGTGATTGGGATGTGGTGAGAAACAGCGAGAATGACAAAAGAGGTCAGATTGTACTCTAGATACTGTATCCTGTCAAAATGCTTACTGTGCAGCCTGTCCTCTCCACACTCATTTGATTTACGGCACGGTGACTAAAAGCTCAATACGGCAGATACTGCCGCGATGCACGGACGAAAAACCTCTATTTCTTAAAATCTTCATTCCACAGCTGCCTGAGTTCCTACCTGTTGATTCACTGCTCTGTTGTTTACAGTTACCGTGATACAAAAAAAACCTCTGGCAGAGCGCTCATTCATTCACATCTATGAATAGAGCTTAAACTTAGCCGTCCACACTTGGTGGTCACTGGAGGCATGTGTAGATAAATACTTTGAAGCGGGCCCGCTCACCGCAGCTGCATTGTTGACTGGCTCTAAATGGGCCAGGGCTGAAGCCACACAGACTCACACACACACACACACACACACACACACACACACACACACTAAGGATCATGCTTTCTCTTTTTTGTGCTGCGGCAGATCTCACCATAGGGGGAAAAAAAATTAAAAAAAAAACAGTTTCAGAAAATCCCTTAGTTCACCTGCAGGTATACAACTTGGATACCAATCTTACATGTAGTTTATTCTTGTCGATCTTGTTGCTAGGTTACTGTTGCTATGTTCATGCCATTGATACAGTGTGGACATAATTAAAATGTCTATAGAGGGGGTGGTGGTATAGGATATAGGCCCACAGACCTACTACACACTGAACTCCCTTAAACTATGGGAAAACTGGAACAAAAGAGCAGATGAGAAAGTTGCTGTAAGGCCAGCTGATGAAACTGAATGTTTAAAAAGGAAGATTGACTCTATCTGTGTCGAATTTCAAACAAATCCTGTACCATAGACTCATTATTTTCATTACATTAAAACTTCTATCTCTGCAGATTAATGTTTCCTCTACAAAGAACAATATCCTTTGTACAACATCCATAAAACTAATAGCCTGGGTAAAAAGGTGAGAGAATCTCCAGTGAGATAGCGAGGGAGAGATCAGATGGCCCTAAAAGTTCCCTAACAGGTTGCACAAACACCAGCGGAGGGGCCCCTCCCTGTAACAGCCTGCCAAGGCAAACAATAGTGCAGAGCTTGGAACAACACCGAGTGGATAAGAGGGAGAGAAAAAGAGTCTGACTGGGAGGGCTTGGCGAACCCACTGTCATTCGTCTGCTCTCGACCCATCCCACCCACTCCTGGAACTATGGGACACGTGCTGCTGTTGCTGTTTGTTCGCCTGGTGCCCCGGCGAGCACCACTCCCCTCGGTTCCCACTGTTTGCCTGCCACTAGCTAGCGCTAGCTCTTAGCGGCCGGCCCCTAATTACAATGTGGAGAGGATCTAAGGAGGATGTGCCACATAGACAGGGAGGGGAGGAGGGCACAGCTTTCCCACCACAAGGTCCTGGAGCGACATTTCATCAGCCAAACAGCCTTAACCCTTTGCACACACACACACACCACACACACACACCCCTCCACCCCTTCAGAGCAGCCAGGGTGGGGACGCCTTGTGAAAGGGCTCTGATAATTACTGTTTAAGTCATTGGGTTTGACATCCATCTAAGTCTTCTAGCAGAGTCATGGAAGGACAATCCAACTTTTTCAGTACCTGTTTTATTGAACCATAAAACAACCTGCCATTATCAGGTGACACTGTTTCTGAATGACTAAAGAGTGAAAGTCATATTTTGTTGCTACCATCAGCGATGGCAGTGTTTTGGGCTCAAACGGGGAAACTAGTACCCCTAGGGGTACTTTGGAGTACTGCAGGGGGATATTAGGATATTTTTAAAATGCTGAAGCTATAATATGTAACATTTTCACATTAAAATGTCCAAAAACATGTGAAATATGTCAAAGATTTTGTTTAGTTGTTTACTTAAATTATCCTAAGTGTTTCCAACAATGTTCACACTTGCTAGCTGTTGCTAGCTAGTTTCCAGTTCCTATAACTTCCGGGAAAACACAGGATATGTAAATTAATACGTAAATTCTTCTGCTACAGGTCTCTCTCACATTAAAACAATAATAAAAGATGCAGTCTGATGACTTTATGGCATGGGATCGTGGGGGTTGTTATCTTCACTCTTCACACAGAAATCAAGTTCATGGACGACATAATGTATTAAGTTTTATTTACGTTACATTTAGTCACGCTCGCTGCCTCCCTTCCTCACTCTCTTGAAGCATCCAACATATCCTGTGTTCTCCTGAAAGTTATAGCAATTTGTGGCTAGTAAGGAAATGGACAAATGCCTTGAATAAATTACGTGTTTCTCCAGGTCCAAACTTTGTTAGAAACGTTTGATATATTTGTACACAGCTCAACTAAATACACAACATTTCTTTAGCATATTTAGACATTTCAATGCAGAAGTGTTACATATTATAGCTTTGAAAAAATAACAGTCATTCATAATTCCTAAAATAATTGTAATTTTTTTGGGGGAAAAAAGGTGCATATTATTAAACTAAATTTTAGATCCAGTATTCCTGTTTCTGCGATTTAATAAGATTATCTTTTGTAGACCAGTGAAGCTTAATCACAGATCAAAGGTATATTTAAGGGCCTTCTTGTCTTAATTTATGGATTGTGATGTTATGTTAAAGGTACATATTTTGTCTCGTCTCAATTTTTATGAATGTCATGTTTAATGTTTGTATTTTCTCTCACGTCTTAATTTTTGTCCTTTATGTGATGTTGCAAATTGAGCTGCTACAACTGCAGGAAAATTTCACACAATAAAAGTATCATCATCAATAGTTAAATGCTGAAGAGAGCAAAACTCATGTTCCCTCTGAGCAGGAAGCCGGTTTCAGTTTTGAATAACAGACGAAAATTAAGAAAATGGATTTGTGGTTGAAACGTAGCAGTAATACAGATGAAAATGTGGAGAAAGGACTGAAAAAGAAAGTGAAAACAGAGCCAACAAAATACCATCAGTATCAGGAAGAATATGTTTGATGCAGTGCTGTATAGTACCTCTTTATAGGCCTAGGCTTTTTTCCTACTTAAATGTTTTGCGCTGGCTGAAAAAAAAAAATATTTCAAAGGGGTACATCACTGAGCTATGGCACCTATTTCTGTTTAATACACATGCATCACTGAATTAATTTACTTAAAGGTAAAATAAGAAGGATTTGTCAGTTGCAGCTTGTAAAGTCTCATTCCCAGGATGTCAGACACCAGCGTTTTGTGTTGATAAAGCTTCTCGAGCACAGCAAAATAATGAGAAAATAAGATGGCGGAGGGTGGGATCTCTGAGCATGCAGGCACCACCACACACTTAGTTTTTATGGGTCTTTGCATTGTTTTTTTCGGGGGGAAATCCTGCGTAGTTTTGCTTTAACATGAATCCCAGATCCGTGCGTGAAAACTATCCACACCGAGCTCAACTCAATTATTAAACTGACCTCTAATGGACAGTCCTGCCTCTCTGTCTGTCTCTCCTTCCGCCTCCCTGTACCGGCCACGTCTCCTCTCATGCCTCACTTAGTCACTAACACTTTCAACTCAGCACTCCCACCCCAAATTATGTGTCACCTCCATTCAGTGTCGTCTTTCTCCCAAGAACTTCATCTGCTTTCCGGGCTCTGACCACCACCACCACCTCCTCCTATTCCTAATCATTCTCCTCTCCTCTTCTTCGTCCTCCTCTCCTCCTCCTCCTACTCCTCCTCCTCCTCCTCCTCCTCCTCTCTCTGTCCCTGTTGCAGCTGTATCATCATTATGCCCAGAGTGGAGCGGCTAACTTGTCCCCAGCCCTGACCGCTCAGGCCACAAATCAGCAGCTAATGTCCATCTCAACCCTTGTCACGGGCAGACACTCATTTGGCCTGTAAGCTGCAACACCCAAAGTCTAGTTTATCCCTGTCAGGCCAGTGCATCCACCTGACCCACATGCTAAATCACCCAGCAGCCAAAGTTTACCCCTGTCACCAACTGCCCACAGCAAACACCTGCTAAACAACTGTCACAGACGGACAATTGCACGGCCAATAATTTAGAGTATTGACAGCCAAAAGTCACCCCCTTATTAGGAGGAGACATTCATTTGACCTACTGTGTAAGGTAGTCCATTATCACCAGTAAAACACCAGTGCACCTGTTCCTCGAGTTGGTTGGTGTGTTAAATGACAGTCGTCTGGAGCCTATAGGCCGCATAGGGAGAGTTTTTAAATTGTATCTTAATTGCTGTCAATTTGAGCAGGTGAATAGTATATAATGTCAGTTACACAGCATGGGTATTTATCTTACAATAATGATGAAATGTCAGGGTCAAGTTCGAGCATTTAACTGCACAAGTTTTCCTTAAAAGTTCTGAATCGCTTGACACTTCTTTATGTGAAGTTTGGTGCACATTTATACCAGATTTTCTGTTACAAAACCAACAGGGTTTAAGTTTAATTATTGTGCTCCCATACACAATATTAATGTTTAAATATCACTATTATTTTAGCAGAAAAGTAGTATAAACCTCACTTTAAACAAAGGAGATTCTTATGAAAATGCTCCAACAGGTGCACCAATAAAGTCGTTATTATATTTAATATTTCAGCAAATATTGAACAATTCATGCCTTTTATTAATACTTAAATTGTATGTGTTAAAATCAGATAAAGATGGGATGATTTAAAGTAAGGATCTGGAAGCTAATTCAACCCCCTCGGCCTGTTTGCACCAAGTGTCATCTCACGAGCCTTCAGGGGGGCCCACAGCTACACACCATTATCTCTCTCACCCCTAAAGTAAACAAAAGTTTACATTTTCGCTGCTGGATATCGGTTCAGTGATTAAAAATACTGGTTCTAGATGGAGGACACATTATTTCTCTTTTTTTTAAAATGTTTCAGTACGTCTTTCTTTGGTCTGAATAAAGACCCCTAAGTCATGAAAAGAAGGTTGAATTTAGTACCGAAAATGACAGTAATACAATATAAAATATGATTTTAAGCAAGTTTTAATAATTTAGCCTTAAAAAATCTACACGTATGCATTTTTATTTGTATTTTTCTGATATTCAAAAATGTGTCCCTAGAAAATAAGGTCAGCTTTTAAAACCATAACATGTTGAAACATTTAATAAATTAAAAAAAGGTACAAGAACTGAAGTGAAAAGCCTTTATTACACGCTGACAGGTGTAGGTTAAAACTGACTGCAGCTAATGAGGTTTAATCAGAGTTACAATATGTGATTAAGCAAACATGTCATTGGTATGACATTGATCTGTAATACATTTCCTGTCACGGTTAGTGAGCCTGTTGAGTAGGTGTTTAACTACAGCTCCTCTTTTAAGGAGACTTCAGAAATGGTTCAGCATCTGACATAACACAAAATATCCACATTTTACATTTAATGTGCATTTTTTTGTGTTTTATTTCCCACTTAACACCCACTTAACCTACATTTTTAACCATTGTTTTAATTTTTCTGCGTATAATTTTCAGTAAAAGATTTAGTGAGCACAGACAAATCCTAATACATGATTGAAAAACAACCCGTAAACAATTTTAATGGTAATACTGGTCATGGCGTTTTGTAACTACGTGAGGTAAGAGGTCTATAAGCCGGCTGACAACAAGCCTGATGTAAATAGTAATTTACAGCTCAGCTTCAAATCCATAACATGTTTTTATTTTGTTCTCACTCACAAACATCCCCTTAACTTCTTGAATTACCTGAGTATTTATTTTGGATTTAAAGGAGAATGTCGTATAGATATGGAGGATCTAAAACTGAAATGTATAATTACCGCTGGAGACAAAACACATACTTAAGTCCACAAAAAACTACCATGTTTGACGTGCTGTGATGCTATAAACGCACATGCTATTTCCAGAATCTTATAGCACAATATTTACACTACAGCCTAAATAATTACATGAGTCATTAAGTGACTTTATTGACTTGTTTGCACCTTGTCAGGCCTTTATGATCTGGAGCAGTAGTTCACATAAACACTCTGTAAATGCTAATTGATGCACGTGTGCACACTGTAAAAAAAAAAAAAAAAAACCTCACAAGTGCAAGCTTGTTCACACACATGCACACACTTTGTAACAATATGACAAATTATTATGGACGTTTACACACAGACACACACCCATGTGCATGCTCCAAAACTCCTGGCATCCACATAAATTCACACATGTCTTGATACGTTCCCCGGCATTCCACAGCTCTCAGCACCCATCACCTACCGTACCTTCAGTTTTCACGATTCCCCTCACGTGTCTTTGTATTTCCAGACTACTAAGAGGCTCTGTTGCTCCTCGCTTGACCTCTCAGCATTGCCCTTTTTAATTGAAACACAGCTGCCTCTCTCTTTGCCAGTCTGTCAATCAGTCAGCCAGGCAGGCAGTCAGTCCATTCACAAGCTCCCCACACCGGCCACGGATGCCCATTCACAAAAATGGAAGAAAAAAAGAAACACCCAGGGAGGAATATCCAATGGAGAGAAGCAAAAAGCAGCGCACCAGAGGAGAGCAGAGTGTGATTCTTGGGTCTGTCTGTGTAGCAGAGTGGCTTGTGTGGAGTTAAGAGTCAGGCTCACTGTTGTGTGTGGCTCATGTAGGACGAGCGAGAGAGTGAGAGGAAGGGAGGGAGGGCAGCAGCACTGCGCTGTGGAGATGTCGCACCACTAGTTTTTATAGCAGGGTGGGTAGCTGGAAGATAATAATACCCCATCCTCCTCCACAACACAAGTTTAAGCGCACTGTGTAATAAGCCCATGGCGCAGACACCCTCTGATTTAGGTCAGACAAAATGAATTTTTAGTTGTGTTAGAGTGGATTTTGGTATAAAGGGACCGGGGCAAAGAAACTCGAAGGGGTTGTTTGGGGAGACTGAGGGAGGGTAAAAAAAAAAAAGGAAAGGAAAGGAGAAAGAGAGAGAAAAGTTGGAGAACTATTTTGTGCACCTCTGATGGTTAGTCTCAAGCTGGGATGTACAGCTAAAAGTAGTAATACAGAAGCAGAAGCACAAGTGCAACTTAAAGGAGCAATATGTAACAAGTGCACATCCAAAAATGAGTCCTGCAGTCTAAATAGCTAGATGGAGCCATGGATAGTACATTAAACAGGTTGAAGTGAGTTGTTTCCCTGCACCCCCTCTTCCCCAGACTGCAGGAGCGTAAAACGAGAGCAATATTATAATTTGACCATTAAAAAGCAACGAGCTATACACTCTTAGTTGATCAGCTGTTTATTACTATCAATTGTCTTTTAATGTAAAGGTGTTATCCTGAAAACAAAAGCCCACTGCTCCAAAAATACACTCTGGAGTTGGAGTGCTGCTGCCAGACTCCATTAACATTTTGCTCAATTTAACCGTTATAAACATCAGTTCCTTTTAGACGATTATTAATGATCTCTTACGGCTCATAAACAGACACTTAACTCATTCCGTAAACTTTCGGCATTAATTTGAACTGTAATTAGTGTGAAATAGGCAAAGAAAACCAGTCATTCTGGTGCGGATTGGAAATTTGCAAAGAAGGATACCGGGGCTGTAAAGTTGTTGTCAGAGTAGCAAGTATCTCAACTTAGCATGTTTCCTTAATTGCTGATAACACATCATTGCCATTTTAGGATTTGTACAGTAAATATAGTTCAGATTTCCCCTTTAAAGGCTGTTAGTTTCAGTTTTACACCCGTTTAAAAAGGAGCCCTGCTTTTCTCTCTTATACATAATCAAGCTAACATTTAACAAGCTCTTTGAAACCTCTGTGCATGTGTTCAGACCAGGGACCAAAATTAGTACAAGCCACCAACCAAATGTTGGTAAAATCTGCAAGTGGCTGGTAGGTTTACTTCACTCAGTCAAAGAAATTATGGTATTCTGGTGAGTGGCTGGTAAAATCTGTACATTTCTTAGTCGTTTGACTGGTGGACAAAAGATTTGCACCCTGGTTTAGACAATATAGGTTCAAAGACATGTGACAACACCCACAGAGGGGAATGTGCAGCCCCCATAAATACTAAGTCACAACAGACTAATCACTGGAAAACACTTAATGCTTTGGTGTGTGTCAGAACCCCATTAAACTGTCTGATTCAGTCTTAATTTTAACGGAACTGTTACTTAAAAGCGGATTATATCTAAGACAGAATTGACCACAAACACTGAAGAACACCACAAGCGACTGTGTGCTGACTTATTTCCCTTTTTGTTGAAACGTTTTCAAGGTTTCAAAAACCAGGTTGAAGAGACCAGAGGGCCAACGTCAGATTTCTGTTTTGAGTCAGAAAGCGCCACAGCCAGATAACAGTTGGTGAGCACGCCACCACCTCAGTCTGTGGAGAGGAGGAGGAGGAAGTTTAGGCAGTGAGGTGTAGAAATAAGACATTGTATATAGAGTTTGTTATAGACAAAAGAGGAAACCTTTTTAGAAGCAGTATGGGGAGATATTCAACGTCAAGAAAATGTGGAAAGAGAGACAAGCTCATGACTACACAACCCATTTGATTGAACAGAGTGCTGCAGGAATCAGTCCTAAACCCCCGGAAATGAATTAGCGTTTTTGCACCTCTGGTTCCCTCGTCTTGAAGTCAGTGGGTTTTTGTTAGATGCCTAAGATATAGGTCTGTGGTTAACACAAGCTTAAGATCAATTTTCATGTTTTGATCTACCACATAAAATGTCTGTAAACACCCCCCTCATTAATTTTGCATTGCTTTAAAAAAGGCAGTTGCTAACAAGTGACTGTGGCTGCAGAGGTTGTAGAGGACATGAAACGTCATCACGCTCATGCTAAATGCTAGATATGGATACGGAGGAAGCCTTCTTTCCGTACTCTGCGTTAATTTTGTCCACATTATCTCAAAGCCTATGCATAGGGACAAAATGGAGCAGTACCACTGGACACAACAAATCATTTTTCAAAAATCCAAAAGTATTAGAAATGACATTTGTTGTCAATTGGTTGGTCCTTCCACAAGTCGCAGTGGATTTAATGACCGCACAGACATCTATTTTCATATGTAAAGGGTGCGTAAATGAACTGTGGTGTCAAACAACCACGGTGTAGTTCGTTTGTAGCCCAACATTAGCTTTTTATTTCTCCTGAAATTGCATTTACGCTTCAAAAATCATAAAAGTAGTGTTTGTGAAGACTTGCTGAAAAAAACATGCAAGTACAGAGCTTATTGTTTGCACTAATCCAAAATCCAGTGGTAAAATCCCATTGACTTTTTGCGCAGAGAATCAGAGCGATGCTACCTTCCGTGTTGGCCTACAAAAATACGTCATCCCTGCAGCACTCTACGGCTTCCAATGCTGCTTCCTCAGGTTGTATCAAAGTGTGTCTGCGAGAAACAGATCAAGAGAAAGAATAAGGTAGAAAAAAGTGTTTCCTGTGCTTTCACAGGCCAAATGTTATGACATAGCACATGCACAGGATCTGAAACAGCCATTGGGCTTTCCTGTATGACATCATTAAACCACACCCTTTGTAACACTTTTTTTTTTTTTCAATTACATTTGCTGACAGCAGGAAAGCTTCACTGTCAAAGTGACTGATTGTGCACTCCAAAAGTTTTTTCCCCAAAAAAACAAGTGGTACAGTAATCACACATACCATTAAGATCAAATCCCAGCCATTTTATAAAGGTAAAGTATGCAGTCAGACTTTGTTATCTTAGTGGTTACTGGACCTTCAAATCTACTAAAATATTCCTAACCATCCATAAATCATAACCGACAATCATGCCGTGAAAGAAGTCAAATTGTGTTGAGTTAGCCTCCACAAACAAGTCGACATCAGAGTGTACATCAGACTGCTATGCCCACTTCCCCCTGGGGAAAACACGGACCAAAGCAAAACCACAGCCCATGCCCTGGTGGTTTACACTGTTTTGTACAGGGTAAGAGCTGAGGTCAGCTCACATTGGCATCTAGTATATATAAACAGGGTTAGCCACTAACTGCAAGCAGGCCAGCCAGACGGCCAGAAAAACAACACTTGCCATCC
Source organism: Lutjanus campechanus (assembly GCA_027495735.1). Taxonomy (NCBI): domain Eukaryota; kingdom Metazoa; phylum Chordata; class Actinopteri; order Lutjaniformes; family Lutjanidae; genus Lutjanus; species Lutjanus campechanus. Next base: position 16,058 of record JAJHUR010097221.1, read on the forward strand.
TATAAGATCGCCTATCTATTCTAAACACGCCGCTGCCGTCATAGCAACACGCTGCAAGTGGCACCTGTGTGGACTGCTTTGTTCTAAACTCTGTAGAAGTGCAGCTAACTGTCATAGGCTGCGATCAACACAAACTGGTGGTCTAATGGTGCAAAATAATGGTGGAAAATACACTCATTTGCTCTGCAGCTCATTTTTAGGCTGCAAATTCATAAATGTTTTAGCCCAGTTGCAATGTGGACACAATATAAAGGCTGAAAGGCAGATTTAAATTGTGGTTATGCTCCCAGAAGTTTTAAATATTGTAATGCAAGCATGAAATCAATTACATTATTGTCTAAAGGGCAAGAAAAATGATCCTCAGTGCTTTATATTTCTGTAGTGTAATCATCAGGCTCAATATTGATTCCATATCCCCCTCCCCTCCGTCTTTCCGTAGTGTTAGGCTACACCAAGAAGTGGTGAGTCCTGTCACTCAGCCTGAGCGCTAACAGTCACGAGGATTCGTGGGGCTGAGTAAGAGTCATCTGTTTTGTCTGTCTGTCTGGCGTCTCTACGTACCTGTTTACTGCCACCTGCTGCACCCAGCAAGATGCACATACCACGGCACCAGATTGGCACTTTGGAGGGGGGATGGGGTGTGAAACGTCATTACATAAAGTTGATCTCATGGAGACTTTGATGCTGTACACAGTAAGCAGACTTCTAACAGAAAAAAATATCTTGAACCTTGACTAAAATATGCTCTCACGTAACTAAGGACTCATGAAAATGTCTTTATTGTGGCAGCACTACAGTCACATACCATAACAAAAGGACACTCACACTTACAGGCTTGTCAGAATGATTAATTCAGTACCTTGAAGGTTAAGAGCTACTGCACTAGCCCTGAATGCTGATCGCATAATGCTGTTAATATTATTACTCATAAAAAAATCTTTGACTACTCATGTAGAAAGGCTCATTGTGTGATGGCTGTTTGACACTCAGAAACACTATTAATGCTGTTTGATAAACCACTGTTCAACACACACAGAGCCTAGTGATCTGCCCCCTCTCTCAAATTTTCACACACTTACCACTTTCACAATATCAGAACTAGCCTTTCAGTTAGCAGCTGGAGTGCTGCAAGAAGAAACTCTTGACGACCTGTATTATTCCTTCAATTAATCACAGAAACTAAGTGCCACTAATACTGTTTAGGTATGCAAGTGTACCATAATTTCTTTAATCTCTGTTGTTGAAATGTTTCTGCTGGGTTGCAGCTTTTACACAGGTGCAACAAAAACAAAGTAGAGGACGGTTCGGCTAATGGTTGGGTTATGCTTGAAAAGACCTAGTTCATAGGATGTGCTGTCCAAATAGCAAAAATATCGACAATATCAGTTGTTTCTGGAAGTTCCCCAAAACAATATATGTTTATGTTCAAGTGACTAAGCCCTCTAGTGGCCATGGTAATTATGACTCATGGAATAAGTCAGGTGGTTTGTCCGTGCACAAAAAGTCTGCATCGGTAAGATGTTTACGTGGATGGATGGGTCAATAAAATATTTACCTTTAACTAAATATTTTCCAGTACCGTTCTTTACAATTCTGGCACCTGAACTTTGCCTATTGCCAGATACCAGGTACTGCTCTGATACCTGGTGCCTGAGTGCATTTTGTTTTTAGCCGAACCCCCCAAAAATTCAGTCCAATCCAGTTCACAATCTCAACAGAAAGACGACTCAAAAAGCGGTGGTCACATGGTATCTGATCGGTCCACAGACTTGCCAATAGCCAGTGCCAAATTTTAGGCAGTATTGGGCATTTTCCAATAACGATATTGGTATCGAAACAGCCCTAACTTCAACATGGGAGACAGCTGATTGTTTCCATGACCACAAACATTCCCCAACCTTAACCACCTTTATTATTGTAGCCACAATGACAAAGGTCCCTTAACCTAAACCAAACCATGTTTCCCTCACCAAGAGATTTTTGTGCCTAAACCAAACCATAACCAGAGTTGAGATCAGATCAGAAATGGCTTATATTTGTCGTTTGGGAGGACATGGACAAAATTCAGATGTTTTTTTTAAAATTATTTTCAGATAGGGGCCGGAAAGCTTTCATATTGTTCCCCTTGTTTGCACAAGTGGCAGAAGAGTTACAGTACAGTTTCTTTTCCATCTCTACACCGACTAAAGTGTGCATAAATGTTGGAATGAAATTGCCTGACATAGTTCCCCCTATTCCAGTGTCAGAAAGGTGTGAGGGGAGGGGTTTCTGAAGTTGTTCAACCATCCAACAAAAACTTTTGATGAAACATGCTGGCAGCTTTAATCCCAGGTTGCTGACAGCTAGAGCAGCGTACAAACTGCACACAACAGGTTTAAGGGAGCAAAAACATGGAGATGAGTTCAGGGAAGTATTTAGCAGACATTTCCTGGATTAATAACTGCAAAGACAAACACAACCAGCTCGATTTCTGCCCTTTACCCCGGTGCCTTGGACTCCAGGTGTGGCCTGGTGTGGGAGAGAAGCAGGAAAGGGAGGCAGTCATCCCCCCACGGTCCCGAGATAGAGCATCGCAGCAGCCTCCCAGGTCTACACCCCCTTGTCTCCAAGGACAGAGACACACAGATGAAGTGTTGCTCAAACAAATGGATCCAAACCCACTGTACACCGGCTGCATTGCTCAATCACGCTCACACCTATCTGTCATCGCACTAAGGTCATTAGAACTCACCTTGGAGCATGCCATTCGGGTGAGTGAGGTTAGGGCGTTTACTCTCTGCTGACCTGTCTGTTACTTTCTCCTGTTTTGTCCTCTGTTCAAACATCCTAATCAGTATTGTGCGCTTTGCCAGAAGGGAGGTAAAGTACACAAGCTGCATATTTAGAACTGCGAGGAGGAGACAGAGTTACAGTGTTTCACAGGTGGCGTTGTATGAACTCGCTGCCGTGTGCGAGGATAACTTGAATGTCTGTGCTGACGTTTGTTGAAGACAAATATGATGATTCTTTATGTTTAGGGCCTCTTTTTATTTTATTTTTTTTCCGTCTGCACTTAAATATGGAAATTTATTCAGGACCCGAAACTGCAAACAAAATGTACAAGTACAAGGAGTCAAACCTCCCAACTTCCACGCTGCTGCTTCTGAATGCATCTCAGTGCTGCGTTCACTTGATTTGCTTGGTGTGAATATTTGTGTGTGCGAGCGTGTGTGCGTGTTGGGAGGGTCGTGGGGTGAATGAGGACAACTCCTTATGGTGATAACGAGAAGGAGGCCAGCCTTGGCGGGACAGCCTCTGTCTGCCCTCGGGTAGTGTGTGTGTGTGTGTGTATGCATGTTTGCGTGTGTGCGCGCATGTGTATGTGTGTGTGTCAGCAGGAGAGCCCTCGGGCACTCTGGCACCTCCTAATTAAAACCAGTCAGGCTGCAGGGCAGGGGAGACAGATGCCTGTCATGACACACACACACACACACATACACACACACACACATGCACGAGGCGGTGGACCGCATTCAACCACATGCACACTCACACAATATACACGTGTGATGCGTAGGTCAGCTATTTTTGGCACCCAATCTTATCCCACCCACTCAGGTATCACACAGGTAACTTATCTGTGTCTGACTTAAAAGAGAAGCAGTGAAATCAACGCAGCAGTAACATAAATTATGCTAATAAGGCCGTTAATAATCAAACACAAAACATTTTTTAACATACATTAATGCTTTTGTTGCTCGACCAGCGTATGTGCTGGATTCATGAGTGAATCCATTACTTATTTTCAGTGGCTAGCCTTAGGTTAAAACAAATTTGGATAATTTGATTTAAAAACCAGTCAATGAGCTCTCATTAGTTTTATTTCTACCTGAAACTCGCTGGTCACACACACCAAGATTGCACACTCTCAGAAATAAGGGCTTTAAAAGGTTCTTCCTGAATGGCTGAGGTTCTACTCAGGACCATCTGCTACTGAAGAACCCTTTTTTGATGAAAGGGTTCAACAGGGGTTCTTTGTTAGACTAGAGGTTCCATTCAGAACCATTTTCCTACAAAGGATCCTTTATGGAAAAAGGAGTTCTTCAAGGGTAAGATTAGTATATGGGATTCAGTCATTTTTGCTTCATGTGTAGAATACAATATGGTTCTTCGCAGAACCCTCAGAAGACAAAAAGGTTATAGATGAAACCATCCACCACCAACCATCCATTTGTTTGGGTTCTAGATGAAACCCTTGTAACATAAAAGGCTTATCAATAGAACCCCCTGGGTGGGTTCTAGATAAAGCCCCTGGATTATAAAAGGGTTCTTGGTAGAACCCACTGGAGTGATTCTAGATGAAACCCTTATAAAAAGGCAATTTTTAGATTCTTCTATTTGGGTTCTAGATGAATCCCTTGTAATGTAAAAGGGTTTTCAGTAATCTCCCTCTGTGGATTCTATATAAAATGCTTGGAATATAAAAGAGTTCTTGATAGAACCCACTGGATGGGTTCTAGATGAAAACCTTGGAATATAAAAGGGTTCTTGGTCGAACTCCTTTGGGGTGGCTTCTTGTTAGCACCCTTTGAAAGTGGGAAAGTTCTGGATAGAACCCTTAGTGAGGGTTCTTAGTGGAACCAGTACACCATAGAAGGGTTCTCTGTTGAACCTCATCAGACCTTATCCAGAACCGAAGAACCAGTCCCATTCAGGTTCAAGTACCTAATTTTGTCACATGATCATTTTGACCAAAAATAAATTGGACTGGAACCTGAAAAGTTCCAAAAATAGGAGGGTTTCCATGGGAACCGAAGTGGGCGTGTCATATTTTACAGGTTGTCGTGCACTGTGCAGCGCCCTCTGTTAACGACATCCTTGATCACAATGGTTCCATTCAAGACTGGTGTAAATACGGGCTGGTTTACTCAATAGCACCAAGGTTCCAAGAATTTTTAATGGAACCAGTTCAAGAACCAGATCCCAGTTTGGTGGAACAGATTTGTCTTGGTGTCTGGGTGGAACCTGTCACAAAATAGTTCTCAGTATAAAACTTCGTGTTAGGTTTTAGGCAGGACTTTTCAGCTTCCAAACAAGTTCATTTTTGGTGAAAATGCTCAGAACTATTCAAAAGAACAGGTCCAGTTCCATGTTGGTGGAAAAGGCCTCTGGTAGGGTTCCAGCTGGAACCTTTATAAAACATTTTACCCTGAACTATAAAGTGCACACACAGCTACCTGGGCCTTTGTGGATATACATGATACATATAATAATCTGAACACAAGAAGGGTTTTGGAGTGTTTGAGGAACCAAAAAGTGCTCTTTTTTGTAGTAGTCAAAGCACCCTGTATGGTTCTAGTTAGCACCTTTATTTCCAAGAGTGTGCTTCACACTAACACACACTCTCACATACAGTTGTGACCCACAGCAGTTTCCAGATTGACACATCTCTCCTTCTCCTCGGCACAGAATGAGACATAATTGTGCTGAATGTCTGTTACCTGTAGACTCTGTCACATTTTATCTCTGTTCCCCCATGTTCGGCCCCGCTGCTGCAGGCGGCCACATATAGTACTTAGCCTGCTAACTGCTGTTTGTCTGGGGTGGGTGGGTGGATCAAGGCATGCTGCTCTCCTTTCTCTCCCAGTGATTAGATAGCATAAGCGGGCCAGCTAGCCTAACCCACACACTCATGTCTCTAAAACTGCCATCCAGCCCTGCTTTCTCTCTCGCTGCCTCTCACACACAGGTGGGTGGACCCACTTATTCAACCCAGATCTTTCTTTTAGACATTATGAAATCGTGCTCTTTTTATCCCTTTCTTCTTTTCTTCACCTAACTCCCTGACGCTGAATGACATTCGACTCATATATGTTTCCTGCCACGATTTTTTTTTCTCTGCAGCTCTCTTCTATAAAGTACAGCTTTAATTTTCTAATTAGGTGATAATTTTGCCTGATTGTCAAGCTGAGAATCATGTCTCTCTGCACTTGTCACTAGGCCGAGGCTAGGTGGGTTGCCAGTGGTTACAGGGGCCTATTTTCTATTATCTGGGTAACATTCAGGAAACACCCACAATTTGTATGTAAAACACTTCATTGCACAACCACATGACAAATTGTGGCCACGACTGACATTTCAGTGATGTGTGACAAATGAATATTTCTCTGATGACCAAAAAAAGCACTGTGAGAAACATTTGCACTGTGATTTAGTTAAGCATAACGCGAATTTAAAGAGGTGTAGAGGTGTGGAGAAGCACAGATACTTGTGTAAAAAAAGGCTGGTAAAAGTAGAAGTACTGATTTAACTTCTTTGCTCGAGTAGAAGTGAAAAAGTACAGGCTGAAATGAACTCAAAGTATATAGTAAAAAGTAGCCCTCTGAAGGACATTTCTACTGTCTTTTTCTGTGCAAAGCTAACTGAACCTCACCTTCTCTCTGCGGCTGAGTTTCCCCTCTCTCGTTTGTTACGTCTTTTACGTAATTTTCGTCTTGTTACGTCTGTTGTGCTTAATATGCACCAAAGGGATCGTCTTTTTCGATGAGTTATTGTCGGTCTTGATGTGGGGAAGGCGGCGCACGATGATGCAAAATAAAAATAATCAATAATCCTCTCAAATGCATTAAAAGTGAAAGTAACAAGCCTGCTGTGAGAAGGTTGGTTCATTGATTACAAAACAATACTTTTTTCTCATTTTAAGTTTAAGCTTCCTTGTTCTACAGATGGCTCCGCCTGACATAATACATTTACGTTTACATACATTTTTTAATTAGTTAAAATTGTAATGGTGATTAATCGATTAATGAATAATCATTAACATCCCTAATTTGTGTCAAAATGTAGGACGTAAAAGTAAAAGGAGTCACAAAAATAAATACAACTATACTAATACGTACAACTTTATTGAGACTTCGTTACTTCCCACCGCTGCTAATATAAGAGCTATAGTATTTGGAAATCAGAATAAAATTAAAGGGTTCATTTGCAAAAACACATAACGCCATTTTGATTTATTTTCTGAAATGATTGGGTCTCTCATGTGCTCAGGATAATATCAATCAAACCGGTGTTGGATTATTCATTTTTAGAGGTACTAATATTAATATTAGATTGCAAATTCATGGAAAAGAGTTTTTTTTTATTTCAATAATATAAATCAAAGGCAGAATTGGCAACTCTACCTGTATTTTCTCTCTGCACCCCTGACCACTTACAGCATCTGGCACGTGTCAGATGAAATAAACAAGACCTCAGACACAACACAGTGAAGATTACTAGCCGTTATAGCACACTTGATGTTTTAAAAAAAATAATTTTAAGATGTAAATGACAATTGTTGAGGCATAAAACCAATGAACTGTTGATCGTTACAAATCAAACAAGATAGTCTAACAATAGCATAGCCGTCAGTGCAAAATAAAGTGTTTAAATCAAAATTGAATCTTGACAACCCTTTTCATTTTAAGAGTGGTCTTCATCTGTTTTTTTGCAAATGAATTCTTCAAATATACCTCAAAATTAATGTTTTGTACTGCAGCAAATCAGTAATTCCTGCATGAATTCTACACCGATCAAGAATAATATGCACAAACAGTACAAATGGTGAGATGTCGTTTCTCATAATAACTGTGTGCTTTGTGTCAATATTTGTGTCATAATCAGTCACTCTATTAAAAGAAAAACTGCAAAGTGAGGAGGAGCAGCAGCAGGGGACAGAGGGAGAAAAAGAAAGAGGAGCACGGTGGAAATCTAGAAATTGTAAACGGAAAGAAGGAATATAGCTTGAAAAGCAGAAAGGGTGCGATCGAGCCGACCTCTGGGAGTGCGAGTGCCTGCCTCCCCTGGCTGCTTTGTCGTTTGAGCCAGGCGCTGTGTTTCGTGAGGAACGCAAAAGTACACAAATCCCACAGAAGGAGCTTTTTTGGCAGGGCTCGGGCCTCCCACCCACGGCAGCCTCTTCAAGCCTCCTCCCATCCTCTATTCATCTGTGAGGGGCGGCTTACTCACCCAGCCCAACTCCACACACACACACACACACACACACACACACACATACACACACACACATACACAACAAAACCTGGACCTCGAGCCTACGGAGGAGGGCGGACACGCAAGCATGCACACACACAAACGGCTACACCGGGCCACTGTGGACATACATGATACATATAATAACATGAACACAAGTCGGGTTTTAATTGGATGACAGTTTTCGGCGTACAGAAATCAGTTTTAGCTGTGTGAGCAGGATTCGAAAACACTGAATGTGAGTTGAGACAACTGTGACAAGATGACATCTGTGTCATGGGAGGTTAAAATCAGATCGTGCATCCCCGTGTAAACGCTGTTACACGGCCATGCCCACACGCTGTCAGGTGGGAAGAAGGCGTGTGGACTCATTCACTCTGTCAGCCTCATAATGAACACATTGCATCATTTTTTGCAATTATGAAACTCATTCACTTCTTGACACATTCAGTCTCTCAATCGACTACTTTGGCGCTCTCACACACTCTTGTTTTTGTACAAACACAGTCCCAGTTCCTTTATAGACTCCACTTGAATATATTGGCTTATCATATATGGTACGCTATAGGTGAGATTGTACAAACATGAATGAAATCTGCCTCGGGGAATGTTTGTTAAACTCACACAGCCCTTGCAACAAAAGACCAGAAGGATCAGGTTCAATTCAGATAATCCTGGAGAGCGATAGAGGCAGACAGAGGGCTGTAGTCAGGGTGTGTGACGAGGGTAGGTGTGGTAGTGTGTCTGCTAGACCTTATCCCCAGCTAACCCCCACTGCGACAGGAAGAGAGCTCTATAGATTCTGCTTGTTTTTTCCTCATTAATGATGACAGCTGATAAAAGTTGTAGGCTTAAGCATGTTCGTTTTTCACCACATATCGCAGCTTTTTATTCGATTTTGTCGCATTTTATCTCCCCAAACCTATACCTTGGCATATTTAGAGCGCGTTTTTGCAGAAACTACATGTTATTTTCTATTTTTTAAGAATAATCCATCATGTGTTTGATAAATGAAAGAGTGTGTCTCTACAAAGTGCTTGTCACTGATGTGTTTCACATGCTGAGAGGATGCATTCATTACATTTTTAGACCTCAACTGGTAACTGAAGAGATCTGTGAACAACTGCAACTAGTTCATGTTCAGGATGTAACAATATCATAATCTGGGTTGATACTGGATTTTTGGGGCCATTCAGGAGTGATCTCGGTCAATATTCCTTATACTGAATATAATGTGCAGTATAGAACATATACACAAACACACATTTTTTGCAATGATCCCTCAAAAGTGTTTAACTCCTCTGACAAACATATGTAGTGGAGGCAGGATATTTTACAGTTTAAAAAGAAACTCTATTGTCCAAAATGGCACAGAAACAGTAAACTTTTGCCTGTTTTTTTAAAAATATTTATAAATAACTATACATAAAAAACACAAATAGAGCATAATATGTGTATATATTAAATGTGAACTAAGAAAAATGATCAAGTATGCATAGAATGATGCCTGTAAATCTAACAAATAAAAACAATCTGAATTATGTTCAGTTTAAAGAAAAGAAAAAAGTTTGTATACGTGCCAGTGCCAATATTGACCAATATGGCTGTGATAGGCCAACATTGGGCTGATAATACTGGTCAGCTGATATATCAGACTTGCTCTAATCACAATATCGCGATTAAAAATGTTTCTGTTTTGCCATTGTGCATACATAATTTCAACATCCATTGCCCAAAGACAGTTGATGCCAATTTCTTTTCTTTTTTTTTGCACATGCTTAGGTCATGAGTGGCTACTTTTATTTTATTTTATGAAAGGAAGAATCAGCAGAATTTGTCCGAGCTGTTCATAAACGTACAAGAAAGATAGCTGGATCCAGGGCGTCAAATACCAACGTTTAGCATCCTGAGCACAGCAAAATGATGAGAAAATAAGGAAAAGGGACGGGTCTCTGCAGATACAGACACCACCACACACTTATAGTGGGTCACAAGTGATGATTGAAAGAGATTATATTAATGTAAGAGTTTAGAAGGACAACAGAAGCACTATAAGTTAAAGGGAAAAACAAATATATGAACAACAAATCCTGCATATATTACATGTATTATTTAAGAAATATTTAATATTGAGCTTAAAATCGTATTGTGGACTTTTTATCGTGGTATTTTCGTACCGTGAGTCGTACCTCATACCTTGGTATCATTGTATCCCTAGTTACGTTTCAAATGTTTAGTCATCGCCACTTTCTTTGAAATTAACCACTAAATCCCAGAGGCAGTGTCACTCTCACTTGACATTTGGCAAATTCTTATAAGTCTACAACAATTCTACTAATCTTCCATTTACAGTATCTCAGATTTGCAGCTGGAACACCGTAATACCTATACCCAACCAGTAAGATATATTTATACTCTTAAAGGTCAACACTTAGTCATACACGTTTGATGGGACGAGAGAAGTAATTTTGAATGTTACACTTCTGCCCCCACATCTGTTGCACAGAGGAACTCAATGTGAAGTTAAAATTGATCTCTCAACTGATTGTGAATTTCTCATCTGAGAATGAAAGTGACTTTTGCGGGAGAGATGTCATCCTGTTTGTCAGCTTATCAGTTTATTACAGTACTGACATGTCAGTTAAAGGCGTACCACGCAAGACAATGCACAGACTCGTACAAAAATAATGCCTCTAAATGATCATTTATGACCCACTACAAGTGTGTGGCGGTGTCTATCTGCCCTCTGCGTGTATTTCCTTATTTTCTCATTATTTTGCAGTGCTCGGGACGCTTTACCAACCCAAAACGCTGATATTTGACTGCATTCAACCGTCTTTCTGGTCCATTTAGAAACAGCAACTGACAAATTCTGCATATTCTACATTAAGGAGACGTCGTAGACTCCATTACTTTTCATTTTTATGACTCCTTCTTGGCAGAATCTCGAGGACGACAAGCAAAAAATATAAGGAGCTAAATCATGCACAATAAATCGTCACGTAGTTACACAAGCTGCTGCTACAATAACAAATAAAAGTAGAAATTATATCAGTCTGTCAGTCTGTTCTAGCTTTGTCATGCTTTCACTTGCTTCCTCCTCACTTATGTGGAGGGGGAGGCTTTCATTCTGGGCACATCTGTTGCAAGACTCACACACACAGGAAAGTTTCACTGAGAAAAACTGGACATCCTTTTTTTTCTTTTCTTTTTTTTTTTACACTATGTCCTATTATAAAAAGTTTGAGACATGGAGCGATTTGCAACTTAAAAATGAGAACACAGAGGAACCTGACTCTACAAAAGGTCAGCCATCCTTTAGTCTGATTCTGGTGCTCAGTGGGTAGCCGACAGCTCTTGCATGCTTTGAAATTTTTGCCACAACACACAGAAAATATGAACCTCTCATTATGACTTTTTTAGGATATGCGAAATAGTTGTACACACACACCGAAGACGGGGGAAAAAAAACTGCAAAGAAAAGAAGACTGAAAGAGACAGTTAGATGTTACTGACCTTTTAAAGAAGAGAAGTTTTGATTTCAGTTCCTCTCTCGCGCACTCAGTCCCTGTCAGGAAACTCTACACTGCCTCAGCGCTCTGGCAGACTTGTGAAAGTGAGAGCCGGCTGAGATAGAGACTTGAAATTTGCTCTGAAGGTGTGTCAGTGATTTGGAGGAGTGAAAAGGTACCGTTCCACGAAACGGTTATCTAAGAAACACAACAAAACAAAAACTGCTACACCCACCAGCCTCAGCCAACACCCCTCCCTCCCCCTAAACCAAAAGTATTTGGCAGCGTTCCCTACAAGTCCACCTGTGCTTAGGGGAGGGGAGTGACACACACACACACTCGCACTCTGCTGGGCCAAGCCTAAAAACCTGCTTGCGAGCATGGACTGGAGTGGTATGGTTATGGCTGAGCTGAGGCTTGGTTGCAGGGGTTGGAGGATA
>JAJHUR010097222.1:0-35422 GCA_027495735.1 Lutjanus campechanus
AAATATCAACACACATCTTGGACACATTTCTTTAAGCCTCGGGTTAAAACACGCTGGATGTAATCAAGCTTGCCATGTAACTGTCTTTTGTGCACATATTGTAAGTAAGCTAAGCAGCTAAAATGGGGTTACTGGTATGCTAGCTTGGGACAAAATAACTGATCTTACATTTTTCCTTATCACTTTTGTGTTGCCTGTAATCTGTATGAACACTACACAGAAATAAGTGTTCCAGCGGGCATATAATGTCACATAATGGTACTAACCTCACCAGAACATTTCTGAGGTCAGTACGACAGTTAACGTTAATGTTAGCCTACAACGCAACCAGTGTGTTTTTCTTTCAGGCTTAAATAAAGACGGCCAAGATGTGTGCTGATATTTTAGAATTAATTTACTCCTTTCCTATCGTATAATGTAACACTATCAAGTGGTAACGTTAGCTTAGGAAGTGGTTCAATGCTAACGTTAGCTGTTGTCACACAGTAGCTAATAGGTGATGAAATATGTTGAAATATGGCCTGATGTCCCTCCATATTTTCACTATCCATTGTCTTTTTGGTTACCGATCAATCTGGAAGTGGTGAAATTATATCAATTTGTCAGATTCTCTATGTTTGTACAACTTGCAACTTATGACATCAGTGTGAAATCACAGGAAAATGGTCGCCGTGTGAATGTGGTGAATTTCTGTGTACTGTCTGTACAGATTACATCCAACACAGAAGTTACAAGCACTTCAGCAGTGTGTGTTTTGTGTGGCAGTGACGTTAGCTAGGAAGTGGCGGAATGCTAACGTTAGCAGTTGTTTCACGGTAGCTAATGGGTTATCAAATGTCATTTTAGCATGAAATATGGCCTGAAGTTCCTCCAGATTTCGGTTGCTGATCAGTCGGGTAATGGTGAAATGATAATGTAACCTGACACAGAGCAGTGACGACCCTTGTGCTTCCCACTCTGAGTGTGACGTCAGAGGAAAATGGCAGAGACAAATATACTTCAGGATATGTTTTTAGTTGTTATGTTCGTTTGACATTATGTTGGATAATCAGCCCACGGTCGGTCTACTTTTGCCTGATTCATCACGATGATGACTATGGCACCATAACCCAATCTGCCATCTGCATTGCTATTTCCAGCCGTTTGTGTTTACTTCAGATTTTCTATGGAGAGCAGACTTGTTGAGAAGAGAAGCTGTTTGGCTGTTGTAATGACAGCTGTGAGATTCATGAGGGCATGAGGGCTGTGGCTGTGGTTCTATTATAAACAAAAAAACTGCAGATGTTGTTTGATGACACAACTGAAATTTTAATCTCCAGCCAGGTGATCTTTACAAACAAACTCTTCAGCTCTATTGCCGCGGCTAATTGCCACTAACCCACACTTCCACAAACACTTGAAAAGATCTCAGAAAATAAATCGCCGTTGCATTAGGAGCGAGCCAGGAGCACCCAGCAATCAGAGGAGAGCTTCTGCCTCATGATTGCCATGTTGGCAGACCGGCCACATGCTTTACACATGAGAGACAGGCAGAGTGGGCCAGCCCTGCGTACACTGCAACACTCCCATCCACAGACGCATACAGAAAAAATGCTCTCCCAGCACATGCATCCCTGATTTTTTTCCCCCCCTTCTTCCTTTAATCTGGCCCACAGATGGAGAGTACTCACTGCACCCCAGCCCTCCACACACACACACACACACACACACTCACACACTCGAGACACCAGGAGCTGGTTCTGGAAAATTGTAACATGAACTGAGAAAAAAAAAGAAAAAGAAAGAAAACAGAAGTGAGGCTGTAAGTGGAAAAGACGACTCAGGAGAAAGTGTTTTTTCCTCTAGCTGCAGCGAAAGACAAATCCTAAAACTCCCAGGTCCCCGACGGTCCGGTTCGCGTGTTTGTGTGTGAGCGCAGTTTTCGCTCGCGGGCACATCATGCATGCGCTGACACAATAATACTGTGGCATTTCGTAGTGTTTGTGGGACATTTGGAGGGAGAATTGTTTCCCCACGGCTGAGCCATTACTGAAACATGGAATTAGACCACAGAGGCATTTTGACAAGGCCTCATAGACACACACTCAGGAGGAGGAGAGGGCTGTGGTTTCGCTGGAGGGCCAGTCGAGGCAAAGCAAACAGTCACTAGTGGCGCCTGGTGTGAGAGGCGAACTGTTTGAGGGGGGGGCAGCATGTATCAAAGGACCAGTGTGCAAGATTTATGGGGATTCATCGGCAGAATATGTCAAATATGGAATATGATATTCATAAGTATGTTTTTATTACCGTTTAACCACCTGGAAATAAGAATCATTGTGTTTTTGTTACCTTAGAATGAGCTGTTTATATCTAAAGAGGGCGAAGGTCCTGATGGCCGCCGTGTTGTACCGCCATGTTTCTACAGTAGCCCAGAACGGACAAACCAAACACTGGATCAAGACACGCCATGGCCAACATTGGTTCCAACATGCTTGGAAAGGAATAGTGAGAAGACATGTTTGGACTTTCCCAGTTCACTGCTAGACGCCAAAAAATCCTATTGGTCCTTTACGGTAGCGGTTCTCAAACTGGGACCCGGGGCCCCCCCCAGGGATCCTCAAGCGGGTTCTAAACGATCCCCAGCAAAAAGGGGAAGTTGAGAACAGCCTTACTTGCAATTCTGGAGATCATGAGTTCATTATTTCATTATCTCGAGATAACAAAGTATGTTTTTATCAAGATAACAAAATAAGTTAACCCATTATCACGAGAAAAATATTTTGTTATCACAAGAAAAAAAGAAATTTGTCATCTTGAAATAACAAAATAATTAACCTGTTATCATGAGAAAACAGGATTTATTATCTTGAGATAATGAAATAATTACCCCTTTAGCATTAAAAAAGGAGATGTGTTATCTTGAGATTACAAAATACTAACCCATTATCACAAGAAAACAAGATTTGTTATTTTGAGATAACAAAGTAATTAACCAGTTATTTCAAGAAATCAAGCTTTTTTTCAAAATCTCGAGATAAGAAAATAATTAACACATTATCATGAAAAAACAAGATCTGTTATCTTGAAATAACAACATAATTAACCAGTTATTGTGAGAAAACAAAACTTGTTATCTTGAGATAAAGAAACAATTAACATGCCATCATGTGAAAATGAGATTTGTTATTTTGAGATAACAAAATAATTAAACAATTATCACGAGATAACAAGATGTATTGTCTCGAGGTGGTGAGGGGTTTCATACACTTTCTTTGATGAAACATCTCAAAGCAAAAATCTTATCAGAAGGGGGAACCTGGGACAAAATATTGATGAGGGTCTGTGGTCTGATTTGTGTCAGTTTACCCCCCTTGACATGAAAAAGTTTGAGACCCACTTCTTTTAGGGAAGGTTGGAGCGTTGACCCTGTACAATTATCCAGATCTGTGAATCCTGCACAGAGGAACTGTTATCCAGACATTTTTATGTGTGTTGTTTTATTTCTTCACTTGTGGTTGACTTAAATTCACAATCGTTTATAGAAAATATTTGAGCAAAGTCATTTGCTGTTTTTTCGGTCTGGCTTCTGGTTTCCACTTTACGGTTCACGAGTGTTTTCACCGTTAGTGCCAACGAAAAGTCTGATGTGCAGTCTGGCTTTGTCTTGCCCACTTTCTCCTATTATAACTTCACCCTGCAGATTATATCAAGTTAAATGGAGGCTTTTCCTCTCCCACTTGCCTATTATGGTAGCAAAAAAAAAAAAAAAAAAAGGCAATAGAAAACCAGGTTGAGTGGGAGGCAGGCACACACAAAGCTTTTCACACTTAACTCTGGCTCCTCTAAACTAACCGTGCTGATTATAGCTTTATCAGTCTGTTGTAGGAAAAAAAGCAGAATACATAGAATATCCTGTGTGTTCAGCATAATGCATCACAACAGTTAGCAGTATGTTACAGTAAGCTGCTTTTAGTGCACGTTTAAAACTATCTGCATCTGGGCTGCAGAAGGCTGCACAACAGACAGAAATAGCAAATGTGGCAATTACGTTTGCGGGTTCAGACATTTCATGGGCAATAATGGCAAAAGAGGGAAACTAAACTTCTGTTTTTCTTGAAGGCTCAGATTTGAATTAAGTCATAGAAGGGATTAGGTTTGGGCTGGTAGAGGAGAGGGTTAAGTTGAAGGACGGAATGTAGTCAGAAACGAATCTATAAGCGTGCGTGTGTGTGTGTGTGTGTGTGTGTGTGTGTGTGTGAACCACAGTTATTTCCTGGTCATTAGTTAGTGGTGGGTTGGCAGCCAAGAGAGCAGCAGCACTTTGGCTTTACACTAAAGCGTGTCATGCATAGTGAGGCCCTTCAAGGCCAGAGCTCAAAGTCGATCCAATTTTATCACTCCAATCAAAGCCAGAGCAACCTTTTAATTGAGGCAGTACAAGACAGCTGAAGCCCCGCCTCCCCCTCCCTCCCCCTCCCCCCGCCCCGGCTAACCTTTGCTCCCCTGCCATTTATAAACCCCATGTTATTTTCTCATTGAGGGTTTTGAAAAGATGTTACATCAACTACTGTGCTGGCTAGCAGAATCCGAACACTCGTCATTTGGAAATAAATCATATGACACAAGTTTGCCGTTGGGACACCATGTCGGCCTCACCCATGGCAGCTGTAGCTGATGGATGCTAAACGCTACATGTCGTGTGGCCAAAGTCCTGAAGTCACAACCAGGGTAGCTGCAGCTTCTGTAATCTTCAATTTCTTAACAAAGTCGACATAAGTTAATTAGTTAACACACACAAAAAAAAACTTATTGCCAAGCTCAGTAACTTAGTTTCAGGTCATTGCAGCTAGATTTCCTCCTTCATGGTGTTCATTAATGCTCCACTTTCCTTTCCTCTACTGTTATTACAGCCATGTTTGTCTGAACTAGCTGCAGAAATGTGACTCGCCCATGGACACTGATTATGTCGGTCTTGGACTGATGCTTGTTAAATGTTGCTAAAAAGAAGCCGATTGTTATTGTTTGGCAGTCCGGAAAAATTGACAGCGCTCTCATTGTGAGTCTAAAAATCCTTTATTAGCTGATTGATTACCAACTCGTTTCAACTCACAGAGTCCTCAGGGTATAAGGTGCAATGAGAACAGGTGTAGAATTTAGTCACTGACGTGTTAATTCTGCCTCTTGGAGAGACCACATGCATGCAAAACCTGATGTTAAAAACAACAAAAGTAAGTGTAAACATTCTGCTACAACTACGCACACATACCGACATGAAGAAAAGAAAGAGATGGAAATAAATATTCAATCATAAAACATTAGGATATAAGGGACAAACTAGCAGTAATATACACTAGTCTAAGTACACAGTGGTATGAATAAAAGTACATACAATGAGTCGTCCTCAATAGTATTTTGTCAAAAACAGTCTTCAAAGTAATGATAAAATGAGCTTACAAATATACTGATTGAATTGCACAGAATACATATGAAAAATAAGTGCATTTACTCAGTTACAGTACGTGCTGTACTTGAGTAGTTCCATTTAAGTTATATTATACTTTAATTCTACTTCACTAGTTACTTTTCAGATTAGAAGTTTTCAAAAGTTTCAAAAATTAAATATTGTTAAGGGTTGAACTACCAAAGCATGATACTTAAATTAAATCCACTTTAATCAGCAACAACACTAGAAGTGATGCTATAGCAGTAATTACAGGATAATATATATATATCTTATGTTAACATTACAAAGGCAGAGGCCTCTGCTTTAATTTTATACTACTATATGAAATGTTGAATGCAAGACTTCAGTCTTTATTAAACAAAAATGAACAAGTATTTTTACTGTATGATATTTGTTCTATTTTGCTTGAAGTGGAAACAGACAACTTTTCAGATCCCTTTCATTTCCAAGTGGTGTTACTGAGGGAAAGAAGAAAGGAAGAAAGATGCTCATTGACGAGGGACACTGAAATTATCACAAATTTATATTGAATTTGGAAACACGCATATGTTATTGTAATGACGTGAAAAGCATAGTAATGACCCAGTTTGAGTAACATTATTGCTTCGCGCCATCAGGAGTTGACAGGGGAATAACATTAGAAGAAAACATTAGGAGAAAAAAAGCATGAATTTGTCCATTAATGTGGTCTATAATGGAGACAACATTTTTCCAGGGAGAATTGTGCCCAGTGGCAGAAAGATTTGCATAGTAAACAGCGAGCCTTATAGGGAGCCAATCTACACGCAGATGGTGTCATTATTCTATAGCCATTACACGGTACAATCTTCATTTACTTGATAAGTTAAAGCAAAAAAAAGTTGTCTCTCTCTACTTTAAGTAAAAGATATAAATACTTCTTCCAGCACTGGTTATTACAAACGTCACTGTGATCCCCACAGCATCCCAAAAAACAAAAAACAGACATGGTGAAGCTTCTTTTAGTTTTTATGCTGCTCACATGTGGAACAAACTGCCAGAAGAGCTAAGACTTCCACCAAAGCTGACTAGTTTCAAATCTAGCCTAAAGTCCTTGCTGTTTTCCATTGCTTTTAATTAATTTTCAAACTTATTTCAGCTGATTTTATTGCTTTTATCCAGTGTGCTTGTGATTGTTTATTAACTGTTTTGTTTTATGTTTTTATTCTCTGCGCCTTTTCCTCTAGTTTTATTCGTTTTTATGTGCCTGTATACTCTGTAAAGCACTTTGGGTTGCCTTTGTGTATGAAATGTGCAATATAAATAAATTTGCATTGCCTTGCCATCAGCCAGTTGCATGCTGTCAAAGCCTCATGGGAACTGTAGTTGTGGACTGCTAAGAAATCATTATTTTGTCTTTTATCCTGAGTCCGGTACAGTAACTTAGATTATGGGCAGAGAACGTGTTTCAGTTTTTCATGGCAGCAGCCCCTCTGTGAGGAAACCCACTGTGTTCTGGATGCCCGTGTTAGGAGAGAGGGTAGCTGGGGCAGGGGGCGGGGCTTCAGCTCTATATAAGGGCAATGACAGACTAAAGCTCCGAGTGATTTGAAGCTTCTCTGTGCCTCATGCACTTTTACGTAAACTCAGTTAGAGTGGGTGAACTAGTAAACAAACCAGGAGGCCAAAGTTATGGGGAAAGCTGGCAGGGCCTGTGTGATTGTGCATGCGAGTATGTGTGTGTGTGTGTGTGTCTGCGTGCACGTGTGTGTGTCCCTTTTTGTAAACGATGCCACGGCATGCTGAGACTTGGCCGAGGTCTATGAGAGGAGCGACTCACCCCGGGCCGGAAAACACTTACTTCCTTGCCACTCACGCTCGGCTCAGTGTTGTCGATCTGGTGAGAAATGGACAGAGAGGAAGAGATGAGACAAAAAGAGACGAGAGCTTCGTGAATGTGAGACAAACAGGGGTGGCAAAAGTACAAACCTTCTTCACTCAAGAAATACAGACACTAGATAAAAAGACTAAAAGTAGAAGTACTGATTAAACTTCTTTACTCGAGTAAAGGTGAAAAAGTACAAGCTCTGAAATGTACTCAAAGTGTAAAAGTAAAAAGTGGCCCTCTGAGGGACATTTCTACCTGCTGTTATGTTGTCTTTGTCTTGTTACATTTTTTCTTTTTGATACATCTTTTATGTTATTTTCATCTTGTTACGTCTGTTTTGTCTCGTTACATCTTTATGATTTTGTTACGTCTTTTTCATCGTTTTCATCCTGTTAAGTCTTTTATGTTGTTTTCATCTTGATACGTCATTTTCGTCTTATGTCTTTTTCTTCTTTTTACGTCTTTTACATCGTTTTCATCCTGTTGGACATTTCTACTGGCTGTTATGTTGCTTTTGTCTTGTTACATCTTTTTTGTCTCATGTCTTTGAGGTTGTTTTTGTCTTGATATGTCTTTTTATGTGTTTTACATTGTTTTTGTCTCATTAGCTCTTGTTATGTCATTTTTGTCTTGTTCTGTCTTTTACACTTTTCTCGTCTCGTTATGTCTCCTTACATTGTTTACGTCATTTTCCTCTTGATGTGTCTTTTTAGTCTTTTTTATGTCTTTTAACAAAAACAATGTTTTCATCTTGTTACATCTTTTACATAGTTTTTGTATTTTTACGTCTTGTTACGCCGATTTCGTCTTTTTAGTATTTTGCCTTGTTTTTGTCTTGTTAGCTTTTGTTACGTCATGTATGTCTTTGACAGTGTTTTCATCTTATTACCTCTCTTGTGCATTGTTTTTGCCTTGATATGTCTTTTTCACCTTTTTCATCTTGTCAGATCTTATCCTGTTTTTTAATGTCTTTTTCATCTTTTTTCGTCTTTTATGAAATTTTGTCTTGCTACATCTCTTTTGTGTCATTATGTCTTTCTCTCTTGTTAACGTCTTTTACACCTTTTTCACCTTGTTATGTCTTGTTATGTTGTTTGCATCATTTTCATCCTGATACGTCATTTTTGTCTTTTTACTTCTTGTACGTTGTTTTTGTCTTTTTGTGTGTTCTGTCGCACATGATATTTGTGTTAAAATTTAGGGGGTGAAAGTAAAAAGTTGATAGAAAAATAAATACTAAGTACAGTAACGTTTGTTCTTAGTTTCCACCTCTGAAGACAAAGACACGCTACAACCAGTTCTTAATACAGCTGCAGATGATGTAAAAGGGAACGAGGGCGAGAGGATGTTCTCCGTGTTGTGTGGGTCTGTGTGTGTCTGATGGAAAGGGACTCTGACAGCAGCCAAACAATCAAAATATGGACATATGATTTTACCTCTCTTTCTTCAACACCAGCACCACCTCCTCCATCCCTCTCTCCATCACTCCTCCACACTCCTTTTAGACGAAGTGACACATCTGCAAACATTCATAAAGGCTGTGATTGTATATTTATTTTTTATCTATGCTAATTCAGAGCATTTTTCAAGCAAACATTATTATCTTTCCTCTCATTTTCTTCCTACTTTCTGTGGCTCACTTTTAGTCTAATCTTGACTGAATGGTGTGAAATGAAAACGTACGTATTGCCAGCTCTGCCCACCAGCTCGCCCTCTTTCCTGCTCAGTAAATAGCTTAGTTTTTCTTTATTTCAGATGGAAAAAGTTAAACTTTCGCTGTCTGGGTTCCAGGCCAGATAAAGTAAGGAAAGCCCCAATATTTTACCCTCCTGTTTTTTATTAGGCCACAGTCACACAGTCTATCATTATCGTCCAAACGCACACCCACACATTTGTACCCAGCTTTCTATAAATAGTGTACCAGTGTTTTATGAGTCGGATAATATTTTAAGGTGGTTATCGAAGGGATTTTATGGTCAGCTTCATTTTGATCACATCAATCAAACAGCATTTCTTTGCCTCTTTGACTGTAGTTGGCGCTCTTGTCTTTGTTTGCATCAGTGACGGTGGATAAAAGCTCAGTTTCTCCTCAGTGTATTCTAAAGATGCCATTGTGGTTGTTGACAGAAATGTAAAAAGCATCACCTCCCATGAGCCAAGACAGGTTAACAGACACCCTCAGGGCGTGTTCACACCTAAAGGTCCAGTTCCTGAATTGAACCAATGCGAGGACGATACATTGGTTCAATTTTCCAACTGGTCTAGTTTGCGTTCACAAAGGCAAAACTCAAAGGTCCTGAACTTTCAAGACACAAGTCATGTGGTGGAAATGTAGTTTGATTATTGATCATAGAGTTGACAGAGAGTTGTCGTTTGTAGCTTTGTTTTCTTACTGCCCCTCAAAAGGGAGAGTTTGTCAAAATGTGACAGGAGACAAGAGATATTATGTTCCAGTTCTGATGAGGTTGGGTGAAGGTGGGATGGGGGATGATGGGGGAATTAGAAGTCTTATGATTATGTTCTTCCTGTAACCAGGTCTTCATAAAAGGAGGTCAATGATGTTAATACAACAAGCAATATCGTAATTGCTTGTTTACCTTTCTTTACGCTTCTTTTCTAATGCTGCATTCACATGCTCCTCGGATGATCCTATTTCTCGAGTTATGAAGTCATTCTCCCGACTTCCGTGTGTTCATGGGCTCTTGAGTTGTAATGTGGAAATGACACTGGACACTATAAAGAGTATGGTTGTTGTTGTACTTTTTGTAGCATCGAGGTGATGGGTTGGCTGAGACTCGTGTTCCAACAGAGATTCATATTCCTGAAAAGGTTTGAAGCTTTGTGTTGCAAAATGATTTTGTCCCATAGCCTACTTGTTGCTACACCAATAAATTCCCTAAAACCACTCAAATATTGTTTTACATGACTTGTTATCAGGGTTAATGCAAATAAACAATTCTTCTCACTAAACTAGGTCACTCTATGTGGATGTTTACAACCAAATAGCATGTTACAAACAAGCCTACAAGCAAACAACATGATATGCAATACTCGAATTGATATCAACCAGACATTTACTTTCATCTGCCATGTTTTTGCATTTTTGGCGTCTACAGGCAGCATCTTAGCAAGTCGTGTATATTATTGGAGACTTTCTGAGTTGTTGTTCTGACTTGAGGGGACAGTCGTGTAAATTTTCCCAGTGGCGAAGTAATTTTTCTGATTATTCTGACACCACGCGAATGCAGTATAAGAGCAGATAAAAGTTTTCCGGCCATCTCAGTAAGTGTTGCAATGCAGAATTTACACACCACTGCGTGTTTGTTTTCTTTTGGACAGTGTTTTGCAGATGAACTCTTTGACAGCCAAATTTTATTACAAATTTGTGCTGACATCTCTTTCCAGACAGCCACAGCTTCTAGTTTCCCGCATTCACTCTGTTTGAGTGTAAAGTGGGGCAGGGAGGGGTGACAGCTGGTAACAGCAAGAAAGTTTTACATCCAATCACGGTAATGATGTTAACAAATAAATCAGACAACGCACAGTCACAGATAAGACGGCGTAAATATGTGGTCAATTCTGAGATGAAACTTTAAAAAAAGTGCTTTTGAGACCACTCAGAGGAAAGTTAAAGTTAAATGTCAAGCCTGTGTCTCCTATGAGCTCAAATTAAGACCAGTATGAGACTTTGACCATTTCCTCTTACTTCTTAAATTCGGCACCTGAGAAATAACCTTTGTTTCGTCTCGGCCTGAGACCTATTTGAGCCCAATTGAAAATCTTAAAAAGTTCTTTTTTATGTCTCACTGCACCGATATTAAATTGTCTTTAATATTCAGCTCTTGAGATAACAGTGAGATCTTAAAAGTCTTGTTGCTCCATGTTCGTCAAGCAGAAACCTCTGAGGCCCCTATGATCTCAGCAAAAAATCTCTTGTTTTGATCCTTTTGAGGGGGAGTTTAGGAGAAACAGATGAGACTTCAGTGAGCTCAAAATAAGAATCTCATTTATTTCTCATAAGACAAAGAAAAGGCGATGGTGAGAAACTAAATTTTCCTCTGGGCAAGGAGCTATGAATGCAAAACTGGTTGTAGTTTGAATCATTACTGCGTTGTAATTATCAGTGGAAAGCCATTTATTCTTGCAGAAGAGTTCAGTATTTTTTCCCTCAACCAACGCCCACCTGACAGGCTTTGTCAGCGGATGATCGTGGCAGAGTAGTTTTCCAGAGAAGCTCCCAGAGGAGGGAGGCAGTGAGGGGAGACAGCCTGCAGCCAGTTCCCATGCCCGCTTTAACCAGCTAGCTGTGGCCTGGCTCTTTACTAGCTAAACAATGGCAGACGTCAGCGAACCACAGCTGGTGAAGACATGAGGTTTACAGCAGAGGAGAGGTCAAAGGGCGGGGATCTCACAGGACCCTGCAGTCCTAACAGGATGTCCTGGATACCACTTCTCATCCTCTGCGGACCGGCCGCTCCTCTGGTCCTCATGACGATGATGAAAGACAAGGGCAGAGCGAATAGGTGGAGGTCAAGTCGCTGATACTCCCCTCCCCTTCTTTTCCCGCCTCCCGTTCCCTGTGACAGTCGATCAAGCCGGCGGCACATTAATCAATCAGACATCTCCTGCCACCGCCTCATTTCGCCTCATCTCTCTGGTGCAGCTCTACAGGGACGAGGCCATTAAAACTAAGAGACAGGGAGAGACAAAGACAGAGATGAGAGATGGAGCATTAAATAAGGCTGCACGACGGCGGCGGCGGCGGCGGCCAGAAGCAATCTGTTCGAGTGTCCCTCCTGACTCAGAGAGGCTCCTAAGTGCTTTTCCCTGGACTGTTAGTCACAGACAGTAGAGACACTTTGACCAGGCAGAGGATAAACACACTTGTAGTTTAAAACACTGGCTCGCACTGTATATCAGACCTCTTCATTACACTCACATTAACATACATCATTGGGCTGTTATTGAGAAACGCTCCTGACAGGTTTGTTTGTGTGATCCATCACGCATTTGCCAGTAATGCTGAGTCAAACCTTGTTTTGCTGCCCACTGCAGAGAATTCTGACCAATATACGGTGGCCTCCATCTTCATTTAGACCGCTTGTTATGCCTTAGTTTGGACAGTTCCATTTAATTTAAATCCATCTCTCTTTTGATTTAAACCAATCTACTTACAAGTCCACAAGGCTTTATTTGAGGTTTTCTACAAAGGACCGGTTACATCTTACTGGCCAATTACAGACTTGGGTTTTAAATTTCTTTTTACTCCATCAAAGTCTTTGTTAACATTCAAACCTAACCTATCTCTTAAGGTTTCAGTATGTTCAAAGTGCTTGTCGTCCCGCCACACCTGAAGGTAAAAGTGTTTATGTCTGTTCCAAACAGTCAAAGAAAGGCTTGAAACAATATATTGAATGTTGCAGGGGAAAAGTCTCAGTACCATGCTGGATTGTGACAATACTGTGATATTACATAGTTAATTGTTTTATTGCTTTAGATTACAACATACTGCGTAATTGCCAATTTTTTGCTTCGGTCGTGGCCAAGTTAAAAGGAAAAAAAACTTTTTAAACAAATTTATTGTTTATATTTTTTATTGATTTTCAAGTCATTTTTCTTAGTTTCTTAATATCACCGTTAATATTGTATCATGTACTTTTTATCATGTTATTATAATATTGAGTGTCGGGCTTTTGGTAACATTACATCCCTCGTCAAAGATCAGGTGGAAAGCCTGCTGTCACATAGAGATGTGAGACGTAATTTAAATATGGAGATAGCAGCACACATTTTTGACAGTCTTTCCTCTGCTGTTCCTGAGAATTTGACAGACGTAGTTGTGTGATTTAAGATAAAGAGAAAGAGAAGCTCAAATCCTACTTTAACAACTCCGCAGGCCTCGCCAATGGCTGCATGAAGTGGGGTTGAATGTCAGACTGTCTGTTTCGGAAACTGTCACGCAGCAGCCTCCCCCATGTCTGATGTTGGAGAGGAGTTTCAGGTGCTGAAACACCAACAAGCTCTTTGTTTGATTTAAGTTAGTCCCCCTACAGATTTACACACGCACACATGCACACATGCACCATCAGATGACTGTTACAAATATTTATACCATGGTCTTAATTAATATCAGAATCTGACCATTAACTTCTGTTATTATGCAGCTTTGTTAAAAACTGGATTCTGATTGGTCAGTTACTGCATTCTAAGGTCTATTATTTATGAATGGCAGACCGTTGCTATGAAGAACAGACCGTTGCTAAGCAGAATAATGTACAGTGTGTGGGTCATTGTTGCAATAAATGCATTATGGGTGATTCAGGACCCCTACGCATCTGTTCTGTTTAAGGTCTCTTCTGTGTGGCAGACTCTGGAGGAGTCTATGATTGATTTAAAATCTGTGTGAAATTATTGATCTTTGCGTCAGGGTCCTGCATCACCCTGTCGGGGTTTATTTCACAATAATGACCTGCTCACTGTACATTATCCTTTACTTAATGCACTGGAATGAGTAACCATAGCAACAGGGGTGCAGCTGAAGCCTTAGCCTAAATTACTGTAATACCTTAACAACCTAACATCTAATTACAACAATGCCTGACTTCAACATTTCTTTTGACCTGTTTGGAGAATATGTAAGGGGTGATGCCAAACAAGATGTCCATTATGAGGAATTAATAGACAACGTGCACATCAGACATTTCTGGCCTCCACATCGTTCTTTAGGTCAAATCCTGATCAAGGACACCTCATTGTGTCTTATCCTTTACACACAGTCTCTGCACCTGACCTCAATATAAAGAACATCATAGGTTTGTTCGTTTAGCACTCAAGGAAAGCATAAAAATATTACCTTTCACTAATATTCCCCTGATCAAAAAGTACATGCAGCTACTGTATCATGTTATGTAATGTCATCAGAACATAAACATATGTGTTTAACTAGCACTTACTTATAATGGATTATTAAGGCCCATACTGATAGTGATATGTAAGAGCTTTAAAAAGCTGTGATAATGATGTATTGCCTGGCATTTACTTTGTAACATAACACATAACGTAAACAGTTCTGATAAGAATTCAATAATTCTGGTTTTAAATAATTGCCACCAACTTGTGTGCAGGGTTTCTGCAGGTTTCAACGAGTTAAATTTAAAACCTTTATGACCATTATAAATGCAATTTTCTTTTCAATTTTTGCAATTGAAGACCTCCATGAGGTTAGGGTTAGTTTTAGGAGTTAATATTGTACAGAGGGTTGTACTGAGGCCGGGCGTTGGTGATACAGGATTCAGAATAATATTGGGTGATGGCAGGCGTTTGCTGGTGGCTTTTTAAGCGACTTAATGTCGTGTTTATGTCTGACTACCCAGCTTAAATCCCTGCATACCCAAAGTTTCTAATGTGAACATTCATATTTGTTATTTTCAACAGGCTTCAACCAAGTCCGCCATGTAAGCCCACTCACCACATCGTGACACACAAGCTGGGCGTGTGGCGATAAATTCTGACCACGCTGCACAGTTTGCATTAGTGGTTACTGTCTTCATTTTGGCTTCATTTTGTAGGGTTTTTTTGAATACTGTGTCTGTTCTGTATTATGGCTGTTTTGTGTTGTTGTGCAGAGGCTATCTATCTATCTATCTATCTATCTATCTATCTATCTATCTATCTATCTATCTATCTATCTATCTATAAAAAGCGATACTTAAACAAGACTTAAGTTAATTTCATAATCCAATCAGTTTTAAGTCCTGTCAAATTTGCATTTATAACATTTTAAGGCTTAAAATTCAGATTATTGTATTTTAAACATTTTAAGACTCTTTAAGGACCCACAGAAACCCTGTACCGATTTGGGACGTTTGACAGATTACAAGTGCTCATACGTAGGATGTACTACAGTTTCTTACTTTTTGGCTAAAATACACACTGATACCAATATATCTTCAGTGAGGCAGACCTCATATTTGACAGATTTATCAAGTATAAATTAAGCACCATATATAAATCTGTTGAATTACTGTGCTGGTGGCGAGTCTTTGAAGAGAAATGGCTGCAGCTGTTTGCTATTCATCATCCTCCTATCAGGATAAAATTCACTCTTCGTCTTCCAACAAAAACATCATAGAAAACTGACTCATTGGATCAGGCTTTAATCTGACCATTTATTAACATTTTCAGCATTACAATCTCAACATTACAACATCTGTTTATTTTCTGTCTCAGTTGTTTTTGCACTTTGATGTTCTGTGATGTATTAATCTTTATATATATACATATATATCTTTATCTCTGTGGTTTTTTGTGAGGATGCAGTTTCGTGAGTGCCTCCACATTTGGGACAGATAAAAAAAAGCAGGTTAAAGCAGAGCCAGATAACACCTGCACAAACCATTACCAGAACAAAAAAATCATAACATCCATTTGTCTTGTCCACGGAGTTTACACAGCAGTGTGCCTTTTACAAGCCGTGGGGATCTGTGAGGCGGATAAATCTGTATTTCCTGCCATTACACTTTCTTCCAGTAAAGCACGAGTTAGCTGTAAACCTGCACATTCCAGTTCCAGCCAGAGACACGAAATGATCCACATCTACGAAAAGGGAATGAACTTTAAACTCTATGACCCCATTTCACACAAATGAGAGTCATTAAGGTATTAAAAGGGAGTTATTTATTAACCTTAAAGCTCTGAACGCCGCTCTACATCCTGAGCAGCTGTTAATGGCACAGAGAATGACCAGAGTGCCCTTTTTGAAACTGGCTCGGAGTCAGAAGTCATGAATAATGCACATTAATGCACTGCACTGTACTGTGTCTCACTCTCTATCTCACTCTCAGTAGGAACCGTATCTTTCTAAATCTTTATCGTGCCCGCTTACTTTCATCTACGTATAAACACGCACATGCATGACAACAGACAGAGAGTGAGCAGGGGCGGTGTGTTTGAGTCATCTTCTGATTAGAGCTGTGGGAGTCAAAAATATGCCAGTACGGAGCCTTTGCAGGTCCAGAGTGAGACATGAAATGACAAAAAAGCCTCATTTTATTCCACCGCCTGGATTCTTCTGCAGCTCTTTTCGTGTGTATGAAGGCTTGCGTCATGATATACGCTATCTGATATGTCTGTGTACGTGTTACAGCAGTGAGCTGTTGAACCCAAAGCTGGCAGAGTCTCAGATATTTTATTTATTTATTTTTATTTATTTATTGGTATTACAGGAGAAAATCATGACTAACTTTAGGAATCCTATCTTACCTTACTTCATCCTATCTTATTTCAGGTTAGGAAATCCTAAACACTCAATCCAGCATCAATTATCAGCTTTTATGTCTGTTACCTAGCAACTGATGCTACTTTTCTCATTTCGACAAGCTAAACAACTTTGTAACGTCTGTTTTTGCTCATTGAAACGTACAGAAACATACATAAAAATTGAGTTTTGCTCCATTTTTATGTATGTTTCTGTACAAAAACAATTATGGCCACTTAAACGCAAGACAGATGAGTTAGAGTAACATCTGTAAAGAAATTCAAAGATTTTCTATTTGGAAATTTTACAACAATGCTGCCTCAAAAGAAAGAGAGCAGGCTAAAGGCTATTTTATTTATTTGTTTGATGCAACACATCAAGCTGCAAGTCATATTACTCCAACTCCAACAACAAGACAACAAGTAGAAGAAAAGTAAATCTGGTTCTGAGGGTCATAGAGGTCTTTATCTTTCTCCAACTCAACAATTAGTCTTTCCTCGTCCGGCGCACTTGATCGCTAGGGCATTTGTGGGTGGTTGCAAAACAGCACAAACAGGGGCTAACCTGAAGAGGAAATCCTGAAGTCTTAGCCAAAAAAAGGGTGAATGATATTACACACCCAATCTGACCAAGGGTACAACAGTTATATATTTTCAAATTCAACCAGTGCCTCCACAAAATAACACAGGAAAGGTACATATTCATGTTTATTTTCAGTCAGGAAGAATACGGGAAACAAGCATCCCAACTTCCTAAATTCTTCAATAAACTCCCCTAACTTTAGGATAACTCTTAAGCTGTTCAAATGTTCACTTTTCCACCTGTAGTGGCAGCTAATTTCCTAACTAAACAGTAGCTAATAGTAGTGTTTGCTAACACAGTAGCTAACTGTGATGTTTGATAACAGCAGCTAACAATAGTGTTCGATAACAGTAGCTAACAGTAGTGCTTGATAACATTGGCTAATGGTAGTGTTTGATAAAAGGAGCTAATCGTAGTGTTTGCTAACACAGTAGCTAACGGTAATGTTTGATAACATTAGCTAATGGTAGTGTTTGATAACAGTGGCTAATAGCAGTGTTAATACAGTAGTGTTAGCTAACAGCAGTTAAGGGTAGTGTTCGCTAAACATAGCTAACAGTAGTGTTAGCTAACAGCAGCAGGCATAGCATAGCAGTAGATAGTGGCATTAACTAACTTGTTTAATCCATATGGCTGGTCTTTTATTGTTTTTACATAATGGATGCCAGATGGCAGAGACTCTGTCTGCTATCTTAGCCTCCCCAATCAAGTTCTCTACAGATGTTACCAACACCTCTAACTCATCTGACTTCAAGTTAAGGGTTCATTGTTGTTTTTGCTCCATTTTTTGCATGTTCCAATATATCTTTCAATGAGAAAAAACAGAGATTACAAAGTTCTTTAGCTCGTCAAAAAGAGAAAAGTAGTGTCAGTTGCTAGGTAACAAGCATAAAAGTTCATAGGCGTTTTAATTGTAATAAATCCTATCTTAGACTCTTTCTCTCTTAACCTAAGACTTGAAATAGTTTCTGTAATACTGTATGGCCCCTGTAATGACTTTTTCCCTAAATCTGGTTGAAAACCTAATTACCATGGTTACCAAACAGTTAAGATAGGATCTGAAAGTTAGGAAGTTAGGAAGAATATGGCCCCCGGAGAGTGACCCTGGAAAGTAAATACGACTCTCCTCCAGCTCCACTATAGTCGAGCTCTGGTACCAGCTGGCACTACACACCATCCTCTGCTCCCCACTCCAGTCCACTGGCCTCTCAGGCTTGCTTAACACTAACCCTGCAGGCTATTAAAAACCCCTTTACTGTTGCTGAATGACCCGCTCCATTGTTTTCCCCGAGCCTTGTAAAAGCGGCCAGAGAGAGTCTGCTTATTGGAAACCAAGCGCAGATGAAAAGGCCAAGGCAAAAGAAGTGGAAGTCAAGCTGTCACCCCTGTTTACTTCTCCCGTGCAAAAGAGCATTTTCCCCTGACATTTTCTTAGTATTGATACACTGTTAACTCTGTATTTGTACTCTGAAATGGCAGTGCTGGTGAGTGACAAACTTTATGAGCACACAAGCTGGCAGACTTTAAAATTAAGGCTTTTTTGAAGTGGGGTTGTATGAGTTATTGATATTATACCTATGTATAATACATATGTTTTACTGCTGACCCCGTTCACAGCAGGACATGGCTCAGCTTCCTAAACTGGGACTCCTGCTGCTTCCCCAACCAACAGCAATCTGTAGCACCTTCATAATACAACCCCACTTTAAATAATCCGAATTATCCCTTTAATGTATGCCTTTTGTATGTGAAATACAATTGTATGCAACTACTGCAGAAGTCCATCTTTATAGCACACATGAGGCAAAAGGAGATTAGCGCTGCTGCTGCTGTTCCCCTTATAAAAGCAAATATCTGAAAAGGAAAATGTCTGGAAAATTGTTGCCGTTTTAGCATTTACTGGGTGCAAAGAATGGCCTGGCAGCCACTCATTTCAGAGAGGCACGTATTGGCTATTCACTTATAAAACACATTACTGCCATTAAACTGTGAATGGAAAATAGGTTGCACATGGAAAGTAAATGTACACTGGGGAATTCTGGTGATTGCTACAACTGGGCCACAAAGAAGCTTTGCAGAGCTCAATCGACTTTTTGTTTGTCACTGAACACAAACAGTCCTAACCTGTCCTGCCTCTCTGCATCTCTGAGCGAGGATGTGTGTCAGCAGCCTTCACTGTTTGGCTGTTTGAACTAATAATGTTTAGAAGAAGGAGTGACAGGTGCAGAGCAGATTGATGCAGAGAGATTAGATTATTTTTTTCTTGTTTTCTTTCTTCTTCTTGTCACCTTTCATTCCGTGCAACCCTCATGGAATGATTGTGCTTGAACACCTGAGCACATACGAACATGTGTGGTGAACATGTGTGCTTTAAAAAAAAAAAAAAACATCCAGTGCACCTGTGCAGAGAGTGTGACCTGGTTTTGTCCAATAATAAACATGAATATGTTGTCATTAGCAACCCCAAACAGGGAAGCACTGATCAAGCATTGTGTTTGCTGTGTGATTCAGATACCTGATCCAGTCAGGGTTTTTTTGAGCCCTGCAGAAGCCCTGAATGGTTCAGAGCAAAAACATCATGAAATTAGAGGCTGCAGAAGTAAATGACTCACAGTTCTCCAGGCAAAAGAAAAGAAAAACTCAGAAGAGAAAGTGATTTTAAAAGATTGTAAGAAAAGAAGAAAAGTTATAGAACAACTGCAGGGTCATTTTATATTTCAGGATTTTTGTAGTTTTGCATTCTCATTGCTTTAGATTTTTAGATACATTACTTCCCTAATTTTGTACTTGAGTATTGTTGTGTTTGTGGTAGTTTAGATTTGTTTTTGATTTCTTTTCAGTTCAGTTTGATTCTATTCACTTTATTTTTCAGATCCTAAAATTAAAGAAATTAAAAAAGAACAAACTTTAAAAAAAAAAATCTAATATTCATATGAAGCCTACATCTAACTAGGGGAGTTACAATATACCAGTATTGACATTAATCTAATATTTGCAAAACTAAAACACTGACATCATTGTAATAATACACACATCTGTGTAAATAATCCAGCACCTCTTAAAAACTTGCTGTATACTCTTAAATCATTTACAGTTCTGGTTATAACTTCTCTGTCCACCTCTCTTCACTTGTATTTTGAGTTTTATTTATTTGCTACAAAATGAGACAAAATGCACAACAAGCAAGTGATAAAGCAGAAGGGTTTATTTCACAATAATGACCTGCTCGCTGTACATTATTGTTACATGGTTACCTACCAAAATAAATCAATAAATTGACACAAACTATTTTTAGAAAGGATTTTGTTGATTTAAAAATTATTTTATTGTTCCTCCAGAGTCTGTGATCAGAACTGTGCCCATAGCAACAGCCTGTTCCTCATAGCAACGGGCTGCTATAAAGAAATAATAGGACTTAGAATGCTGTAACTGACCAATCAGAATCGAGTATTTAACAAAACCATGTAATAAACTAAGTCGATGAAAGAATCTTGCAGAACCTTGGTGCTATCGAGTGAATCTGCCCTCATTTCCACCAAAATCAAACTTTTCAGGTTCCAAACCAGTTTATTTTTGGTGGAAATGCTCAGAACGGTTCAGGTTCTTGAACTGGAACAGGGTTGGTTCCATGTTAGTGGAAAAGGGCCCATAATAAAGGATGGAAATGCTGCTTCTCTCAGGCCCTGGTGTTGGTATATGAGCACTAAAACACTAAACTACTGAACAGCAAGGGTTTAAAATACTAGGATAAAAACAAAAAGTACTGAAAAAGTGCTTAGAATTTAAATATTTACAAGTGACGCTGGGTGATGAGGGTGGGGAGGTAAGAACAAGGCACAGATCAAGATAAAGATAAACAGAATTACAGATAATCAGCTGTATTCCATTAATCCTGAAGTTTCTGCTGTCGAGACATGAAGCCCAACAGCCAGTGGACACACACACACACACACATGGTTTCACAAACACTCACACAGTTGCCTCAGTCAGACGTGTGTGTTCTGCAGTGTTCCGGCTGATAAGCCCACAAGTGCCTCCAGCGTTGACTCAGTAAAGGCCAGTCGGCCCTCGTCAGTGTTAGCTGCTGGTCCTGCTAATGGCTCATTCCTCTGGTTACTCTGGAACGAGACCAAAACAAGCCTCAGGACCGCGTCTCACAGCCAAGCTGCCCAGCACGCTGCAGAAAATGTCCAGATTAGCAAGTTGTTTCACCTAGTGTTGAGTTTTATCACTTTACATAAATAACAAATCTGCAAAGGTGTCAGGGTCAGCTCATTCAACCTTACAAAGATGGACTATTTATATTCTCGGATTAGTTTTTTAGATGATGCTTTAGTGATCTGCCTGTCACTGCAGTGATTAGTAAATGTGAACAGGGCTGCATTCAGCCCCAACAAAACAAAACTTTTATTTAAACTGAAACGGTGGCGTATTGAACCCTCTGCTGTGTACGCAAGCACACTGCATTGCACTGCCTTTTTAATATGTCGGTTTTTAGGCTTTATACACATTGTTGCTGACTGGATAATACCTGTGACACAGACTAAATGAGTGAAAACATACTTCAAAGCTTCTTTCACTCTATTTCACACCATTTACTTGCAAAACTATGAGCACTGTTTTAAGATTAAACATGCTGCAGGTGGATGTGGGAGTCAGGTGAGCAAAGTCTGAGGGAATCTGGTGGACAGGTGGAGAATTGCAGGTCTGGATACATGAGCCTGGGGGAAGTGAGAAGTGGCTGAAGGCAGGGACAGAGGGCCAAACTGAACAAAATAACAAAAACTGAGGCGTCATTACAATATGTTAATTAAAGAGCTTTAGACGTGCTGGTAGGCAGAGTTTTAGCTTCAGACAGAGCTAGCCTAGCTTTTTCCCCAGTTTTCAGTCTTCATGCCAAGCTAGTGGTTCCCAAACCTTTCCTGCAATGCCCTCTTTCAGGAGAAAAGTTTATTCTCCCACAGCCCCACAATTATTAGCAATCATTAACAATAACAGAGAAAGCAACTGATTTAAGTTGAAATTTAGTGAAATAAAGGTTAGATGCATCAGAAAACTCTTGCTTGTTTATTTGCACACATAAATCATATTCATTTAACTTTATTTCACCCTATATTTCTCTCCTGGTCCTCTACTGTATGCCTCCCCTGCAGTGGCTCTATAGCTCCCAGTTTGGGAACCTCTGTGCTAAGATTATCTAAACAGTTGCTTGCTGTAGCCTTACATGTCCTGCATTTGTATCACTGTTCTCATCTAAAGGCTCATTTATGCTAAACATTAGATGTGCATACGGGTACGTAGGTAGCCTTCTGTCCATTTGTGCATGTTTTCTGAAAGCTTATGGATACGGACACATGTCACAATGTATTTAATAATCGCACAGACCACCGCCATCTACAACACTGCCTCCACGTTTGCCTCTACCTCAAGAGGTGCGTTACTACAACCTCCTCCAGCGTCGCAATGTTTATTGTTGTCAGAAAGTTTTGACTCTTCTTCTTTCTGGTGACTTGTGACTCACAGCAGCACCCTCTAAGACTGGGTTGTGACCCACAGGTGAGTCACAGGAGATTTTATTTGGGTCACCAAATAAATGAAAGACCGTGAGCAGAAATTCTGCAAATTTAAGTTTTATATCTGTAGTACACCTTTTATAGAGCATTTAAAATGTGTTTATTATGTTGCTAATGAGAGGAACAAACAAGAGTCTCTTAATTCTGTGTGAACGCACTGATTTTGTCTCATTTGTGAAGTAGGCTAAAATAAAAGATCTGGGAACCAGTGCTCTAGTGGATGGTTTACTTAACATCAATACCAACGTCAGTGAGGCATGAAAGTATGTAGACACTGATGGTTACATCATTTGAAACTGACGTTACAATTTTTGTCCATAAAGGGGGCATAAATGAGCCTGTAAGGTGTACTATTGCAGTTACATTAAAACATTAAGGTCTGCGCAGCTTGGATCAACGTTAAACAGATTTTCAGGGTGCACCTCCACTCCACTGCAGCTATCCATGCAGAGCTGCTGCAACACACCACATGCACAATATCGCAGAGGTGCATGCAAAAGCTGTTTTCTTGTGATAATTTGAATGAGCCTAATTCTCTGCCAGAAAGCAAGTAACCATATTTATCAAAATGCGTTAGTTTTCTTGCAGAATTCTTGTTGCTGCTCACAATTCTTTGATAGCTGTGCTGTACAACCATTCGCTATAAATGGCCCCCTCCTTGCTATAAGTGTCTGTGACTGAAATGAAAATAAATCAGCCCAGATGGACATTTTTTGCAGAGCACCACCTTTAGCAGGGCAGGTTTGGCTGTTCTCCATGTTCCACATTGGATGTATGTTCTGATGCAGCGCAGCAGAAACTGTTGACTCAGCGCTCTAAAAACATCAGGCGGAACAAAGAGGGACTGTCTAGTCAACAGCCGCGGCCAGAGAGCAGCAAGCACCTTACTAATCCTGATGTTAAAAGTAAACTCCACCAACTCCCAAAACACGCTTATGTAACCACTCTGATGGGCCGATGGCTCGTACGACCGGTGGAGAACTCTGTCCCCCCCGGTTTGTTTTTAGTACTCCGACGTGCTGTGCAAAATAGCCACTTTATTTTGTGAAAACTTAACACTTGAGGACAAGTGATGCAGAGAAAATAATGAGCAGGCAGGGAAGTGTGAAAGCGGGAGAGAGATAAGTAACAGGATCGACAGTTTTTTCTCTCCCCTGACAGCACGGACTCTTCTGTAACTCGTTCTGACACTCCGGCTCATGCATGTCACTCATCTGAGCCTCTGGGTGACAGGCTGTGTGTGAGTGAGTGTGTGCGAGAGAAAGAGAGAGCTCAGAGTCTCCATGTGCACTCTTATAATCATCTACCCTCACTTACTGTATGTGCTAAAATCTCCAGCCAGACTCTGAATCACCCACCTCCTTCCCCAACACTCTGACTCACACCTCAGGCAGCCTCGTGTCCATTCTTCACAGTATTTTTTTTTCCCCCACACACTCCTTCATTTTTGCTTACATTCTTCGCCACTCTGGGATGTGCAAACAGACTTGAGACAGGGGTCAGAGTGAGTGAGTCGATAGCCACCTGCTGGTCCTCAGAAACAGGCTGCGGGCTGTGTGTTGGGGGGTGGTGGAAGAATAATTAGTCTACTTTTAGCTCTGCGCTAAAGACGGAAAAGATCAAATCAGTTCCTTTCAAGCATGCAGAACTCTTTTCAGCTATAAGTTAAAAGAGCAGTATGTAGTAATTATACGTCCAAAAATGAGTACAGCCGTCCAGATAATGAGACGGAGCCACAGACTGTATATTAAATAGGTTGAATCCCTGCACTCTAAGAAAGGGTTCTTCAGCTTGTCCACAACCCTTTTTGGTTCCTGGTAGGGCACTTGGAGCCCTTACAGAGAGTTCTAGAACCCAACATAAAGGGTCATACCGAGAATTATCTGTGAAAGGTTTCACCGAGAACCTTCGATGGTGTATTGATTCCATCCAGAACCCTCTCTGGGAGTTTTATCCAGAATCTGTCCACCTTTAAGGGTGCTAACAGGAAACCGCCTGGGGTGGTTCCACCAGGAACCCTTTTATATTTCAGTGGTTTCATCTAGAACCTGTCCAGGGACTTCTAGTGAGAACCCTTTTTTTATTCCAATTGTTTCATTTAGAAAACACTGTCAAGAACCCTTTTACATTCCATGGGTTTTATATGGGACCCACCAGGGGGCTCTACCAAGAACGCTTTTATATTCCACAATTTTCTGTGGAACCCACCAAAGGGATTCTACTGAGAACCCTTTTACACTCCAAGGGTTTTATCTAGAACCCACCCAGGGGGTTCTACCAAGAATGTCTTTTATATTACAAGGTTTTCTCTAGAACTCACTTAGTATTCTACCAAGAACCCTTTTACATTCCAAGGTTTTGTCTAGAACTCACTCAGTGTTCTGTTGAGAACCCTTTCACATTCCAAGGGTTTTATCTGGAACTCACTCAGGGTGTTCTAACGAGAACCCTTGAACACTCCAATGTGTTTTGTCTAGAATCCACCTGGGACTTCTACCAAGAACCCTTTTATATTCCACGAGTTTTATATAGAACCCACCAGGGGTTCTACCAAGAATGCATTTTACATTCCAAGGTTTGGTCTAGAACCCAATCAGTGTTCTACACAGAACCCTTTTACAGTTCAAGGGTTTTATCTTGAAACCAACTGGGGGGTTCTGCCAAGACCTACTGTGGCACAAAGAACCCTTGACAAAAAAATTATCCTTGACATCATTGACAAACTTTGGGTTCTTTGGAAAAAGAAGGGTTCTTAATGGAACCCTTAAGTCTCACAATGAGCCCTTGAAAAAAGCTTTCTTCAAAAAAGGGTTTTCCAGAAGCAAATGGTTCTGGTAGAACCTCAGCTCTTTGGGAAGAACCCGTCACCCTGAAAGTAAAAGCCCACCTCTCTGAAAATACACACTCTGTAGTTTGAGTTCAGTGACTTCTTGTCGTCTGCCTGCCAGAGTCCATTAACAAACTGCTCAATTTAACTGTTATGAACATCTACTCCTTATACAAGGTTATTAATGATCTCAGAAGACTCATAAACAGACATTTACTCATTCGGCAAACATTCAGCGTTAATCTGAACTCTTATTAGGGTGAAATGGTAAACCGACAGATTTCTCCTTTTAACTGTGCATCAGTAATTGCAAATTTCAAAGAAGAGAAATTCATTTAGAAAGCGACTGGTCACAGATACTGGTCGGATCCAAATCCAAATAGACGGCCCGACCATTGGTCTGACAAGGCCGGCTTTATGGAGCAAGCTGTCACCTTTATCAGTGTGCCAGGGTTTCAGAAATCTATCCAGTTGGGTTTCTGAATATCAGAGGCTCACTGGAACAAAGAGCTGCTTCAGAGAAACAGGAAATAACAGTGACAAAGAGAGCCTGTTGATGAGAGGCACAGATCTGCCTAATGAAAACCACAGTTATACGTCCTTGTGTTGCTATTCAAATATCATGGAAACTAGCGTATTGCTGCCCTGAAGCTTATGCGCATGTTATCGATTCATCACCTCTGGCCACATAGTTTACATGTGGTATGTTCAGGAGAATTCTCTAAATAGCAGCTTGTAGAGAGTCCAGGATTTGTACAGAGTCATTGGAGGTTACTGTTAGCTGTGGTCACAATAAACATATTACAGGTGAGGAACTGTGAACATCATTCATGAATGCAAAATGCAGCCTTTCACACTGACTACATGTAATCTGAAAAGAGTTGCTCATAGTGACGAACACACTCTGCAAAGTCCCTCACCTGTTTGGAGAGCTTACTGTTTTGGTTTTGGCACACAACTTAGGGCACTTTCACATCTCCAGGTCCAAAATTACAGGTGTGAAACCTCCCCCGGACCGCGGTGCGGACCAAACAGCCGAACCTTGGTCCAACTGAAAGAGGTGGTCCTTAGTCCAGATCAAATTGAATCATGTTTCGGTTTGTTTCAAGTGTGAAAACAGATTTTGGGGGATGGTTTGGACTTTGAAGCCGCAGGAAGTTCTGGCAGGGTATCGTTAGAGCGGAAAAAGGAAAGACAATGCAACAAAATGAGCTATAGTAGCACATGAGAAGAGGAGGTGGAGGAGATTAAATGTTTAACTTGGTCCAGTGGCTTCTGACACATCTGCTTATAAAACAATCAATGTCAAGAATAAGGAGCTGCATCTCATGTGATGACGACAGGACGTAGGTATATCATGTACAGTTCTTTAGTGGGCTTGAATAGTTGCATTGTGAGACCACAACTAACCGGATGAAAGGCACATAATTTAACAAAAACTTGAACCTTGGTTTGGGCGTTAAGGTGTGAAAAGGTCCTTAAACGTTTTGGTTCAGTCTCACACCTTTCATCAATCTTTTTCCATGTTTTCAGGGACAAAACCTCTGTTCACCATCTGCCAAAAGGCCGACGGACAAACTTAGCAACTAGCTGATGACGAAAGTAAACCATTTAGCAGCTAAAGCGCCAGATATTTCCCTCTGGAGCTGGCAACAAACAGGGCTAGAAAAAGGGTGAATATTGGATTTACATTTGCCAGATCATCGAACAATGACTCCAAATGTATAGCAATATTGCTCTGTGCCTGCTGAGTGTGAATTGGCAAGCGTTAGCTAACATGTTGGCCAATTTTATAAGTGTGAATATGACAGCGTCATGTTTCCAGCTTGTGCTACCATCCAAAAAAATCTATTCTTGCTGCTTTCAGAGGATCTCTGATGAAGTAGTACACTCAAATACAATCTGGAAAAGCAGAAATTATGCCACAATCAACTTGTTTTTCCTCATAAGAATGGCTCTGATTAAACTTTCTCCTAAAAAAATATGCAAATTACTTTAGAGAGCATATTTTGATTAGAAAGGAATCGTTTCCTGGGTGTATTTTACAGGAACGAGGATGCAACCCTGGAGCTGTCGCTCAGATTTTTTCGATCAAGCTACTTTTGCACATTTCGTGGCACATTTTTCATTCATTCTTTTCCCGTGTTTACCCAGCGGGCGCTCACTGAACTTATACGAACATTGGAAATGTAGATTTTAACACTTTCAGAGTTCCAAAAATACTTGACGTCGTCATACCACTACACTTTTCACCCACTCCACTTTTGTCTAACGCACAATAGGCCTCACCCCCACTCTCATGATGAGGCCGCACAAAGGAGGAGCTCTACAGTACATCTGATCTCATGTGTTGGGGAATGACTGTAGACTGAGACATTTGCCTTATTAGTTGTAAATGTCATATCGGGCTAATTATATGTACACGAAATGTCATTTAGCTTCGGACCAACACATGAAATGTCACCTCTGCACATTCACATGAAATGCAACAGAGAGGATTTCTCCCAATTGTTGTGCAGCGTTCAACTGATGTATACAAGTTCTTCCTGAGGGGCCGAGGTTCTACCCTGAACCGTTTGCTTCTGAAGAACCCTGTTTTAAAGAAGGGTCTGACAAGGGCTCTAATTTTTTCATCCAAAGAACCCTTTTTGGAAGAAAGAGTTAATAATTGTTGAAATCACAGAAGAACCCCTTTCTCTAGGGTTATTTGTACCATAAAATAAAAGAGTTCTCGATAGAACACCCTGAGTGGGTTCTAGATAAAACCCTTAAAATATGGGTTTGTTCTAGATAAAGCCTTTTGAACATGAAAGGGTTTGTGGTAGAACCACCTGAGTGGGTTCTAGACAAAATGTGTGGAATATAGAAGGGTTTGCAGTAGAAGCCCCCTCAGTGGGTTCTAGATAAAACCCTTGAAATATAAAAGAGTTTACAGAAGAACCTTCTCGTGGGTTCTAAATAAAACCCTTGTAATATCTGTTTGTTCTAGATAAAATCCTTGGAAAAGGGTTTTGGTAGAACCCCCTGGGAGAGTTCTTGATAAGAACTTTGGAAAATAAAAGGGTTTGCACAAGAACCACCAGGGTTTGTCCTGGATACAGCCCTTTGAATATATATTGAATATGTTCTCTATAGAACTCCATAGGTGGATTGTTGTTAGTGCCCTTAGATTTGGGATAGAACCCACAGAGTTCTGGGTGGAACAATTGCACCATAGAAGAGTTCACCTTTAGAATCTCTCAAAAGAGGTTCTGGGTGAAACCTTTATGTTTGATTCTTATTCTTGTTTGATACCAGGAACCAAAGAGGGTTCTCCCCTGGGGACAAGCCGAAGAACCCTTTCTTTAAGCGTGTACAGTCACACACTCAGATGAGACGACGGTTTGAATTCTACATGGTCACAAAGCTGTCCGTTTTAATAAAATTATAATGACAACAAAGCAGGTGTTCCTCTTTGAATTTGGACTCATTCTGCTGTTCTGCGCTGAGCTCGCTGGGCACTGACGCCCCCGTCCACACTGTCTCCGTCTCTCTGGACATACATGTGGAGGAGGAAGAGGCTGACAATGTGCCCAGGCTTCAGGAGGGAAAAGTGAGGCGTCTTTCCTGAGCTTTAATCATAATTGGAGCTATCTGGTGTGTAATTTGTAGCTGGGTGGCACCTAAATAAAAACCCCTTCCGTCCTCCCACTCCTCACATTCACACAGACACATGTTAAGCTGCTGGCACCGCTGTATGAGGACACACGCAGCCTTTGATGTTCTCCTCTAGGATAAAACTGCGACTGCAGCGGGACACGACGTGTATAACTGTGATCAATCTGGACTGGTAGAGAGACAGCGTGCGGAGAGGTTCTTATCGGTGTACAGCTGTTTGATGTTATCCACAGCAGATAGTCATTCCTCCCATAACCACCACACCACTGGCAGCTCCAGGAAGGACGCCGCCCTGATTTGAATGTGGCTGCACCACGTTTCATCTACTCCTCAGCTTTTACATGCTCAGACTGTGATCTCAGCTGAGTTTTGTAACTTTTTAAAACTCTGTAATCGTCCCATCGAAAGACAATATTGTTTTTTTTTGTCAAACAAACTTTTAGTCAACGTTCTGTTTATCCAAGTTTGGACTAGATTAGATTTGTTCATGCCAAATAAAAGTGAGTCATCCAAGAGTAGTTTGCATCAGTGCTGTGCCTTCATACTTACTGAGATCACATTAAAGGCTGCTACCAGTTGTCTTGTTATACAACACAAAGTTGTGTAACAAACAGAAAAAAGTCATTGTCTTCCTCTTAACAACTAAGGAAATTATAGTTAAGATAAAACAAATTCTTAGTACACAGAGTTCTCTATGCAGGGACAAAGTAGTATCAGTGAAAACTGGAGAAAGGAAGAACCCGTAATTGTATTAGTTGCATAAGACTGTTTATCCAGATGAAAGACAGCTGTTACATGTAAACATGCTGCACTGGAATTTAAGGGCCGTGGTTTAAGAACATAATAATGATATTAATAACATATACAGAGATGTGCTGTGAAAGTGCACAATTTTCCCCAATATCAGACAAAACCAAACAATAATGGAGCTAAAAGGAGAATGAATATTGGACTTACATTCAGCAGATACTCCCAAACATGAATACATGTGAATGCTAATGTTTCATTTCGACTAGATATGTGAATAAGTAACTGTCTCCTAACATGTTTGCCATATCAAAAGAAATGAAAAATGCCTTTTAAACACTTTTTGATCACATCCTCTGTCAGAATCTGCACCTATTTAAAGCTACCACTAGAGGTTTTCAATTGATTATGTAACTGTCTCAATATAATAGTGCCGCCTCAATATGACATAAGCACACAAAACCATCTGCAAGAAGACTGACTGTTTCTATGTAATTATTCTTAATGCCAGTCACCAGGTTACATTCTCCTCAAATCACATGAGAAGAGGCAGAAGTTACTGTGAGTGGTATGTTTGCCAGCAGGAGGAGATTTTTGTTAAGATAAATTTATTTTGGAAGGG
Organism: Lutjanus campechanus; assembly: GCA_027495735.1. NCBI lineage: Eukaryota > Metazoa > Chordata > Actinopteri > Lutjaniformes > Lutjanidae > Lutjanus > Lutjanus campechanus. Next base: position 30,554 of record JAJHUR010097222.1, read on the forward strand.
GAAATAGGGGAAATCCCACTGCGTTTGTCCACAGCAGCCTCCAAAATAAACAAAATAGAAAAGTTCCTTGTACTGGTTTTAACAATATATGCCAGATTCTAATCTGTTTTCTTCCAGTAAAACAAAATATGATGCATGCTTATGTAAGCTAGACCCAATTAATTTATAACCAATAGTAACATGAAATCCACCATCAGTCAAAAGAAACCCTAACCTTTTGCGGAACAGAGCTAAGAAAGCTAAAATTCATTAATTAGCCAGCTAGCAACAGTACATTTGCGTGTCTTCGAGTGTCTGCCACCTCAAACCTTGTTCTGTTTCACAAAAATACTGTGTTAACAGGCCTGCTGGTAAGCTACAGTATTATTCACTTTGGGGAAAGTGAAATCTGGGACAGCAGATGATGATTTTATAGTAGACTGTTTCAGCAGCTAGCTAACGTTAGCTACACGGACCATGCAATAGGTTGGGGCTCAGGCCTCACTGATTAATGCACTGTGCAAAAGCACAATTTTATAACTTGTGCAAAAACACAATTCAATAACCTCTAAGAACATACATATTTTGTGTTTAAAGGACTGCTGTAGCTGCATGACTAGGAGGTGGTGTAGCATAGCGGTCATTCAGTGCTACTGGCTTCGATAAATGCCAATCAATATCCACTTGCTGCTTGTCCCACTCTACTACTGTACTGTACTGTCTCTTGAAAAAAGTAACGTTAGAGTTAAGATGTCTGATCTTTAGGACCGACCCTAAACCACTTGTCTTTCTCTTTTCTCTCTCCTCAGGGCAGGAGAGCTTCAACTCGCGCTCCCTGGCCCTGCAGGCCCAGAAGAAGATCCTGAGCAAGATGGCGACCATGGTGGTGGCCAACATGCTGACGGACGACACCAGCAGCGAGATCTTGGACGAGCTCTACAAGACGAGTCGGGAGTTCACCAAGAGCAAGAAGGAGGCCCACAAGATCATCAAGGACGTCATCAAGATCGCCCTGAAGATCGGCATCCTGTACCGCAACCACCAGTTCAGCCCCGACGAGCTGGACACGGTGGAGCGCTTCAAGAAGAAGATGAACCAGGCGGCCATGACGGCGGTGTCGTTCTACGAGGTGGAGTACACCTTCGACAGGAATATTCTGTCAGAGCTCCTGCTGGAGTGCAGGGACCTGCTTCACACCCTGGTCGAGCAGCACCTGACCGCGCGCTCACATGCTCGCATCGATCACGTTTTCAACCATTTTGCCCACGGGGAGTTCCTGGCCGAGCTGTACGGGGACGGAGAGGAGTACAGACTCTCGCTGAGGAAGATCTGCAACGGCATCAACAAACTGCTGGACGAAGGAACGCTTTAACCTCTCACTCATGACCTCTTTCACCTCTAGCTCTTTCTCCTCCTCTCGCTGCCTCCTTCTATTTCCTTTTCACCGCTCACCCCTGACTGCTACCTTCTTTTCGCTCTCGTCTTCCTCTTTCTTCTTCATCCATTTCCATGAAGCTAGTTGTAACATCCTGCTGCTGCTGTGGTTCAGTGAGGGAATCTTTTAGACTGTCTTTCCACTCAGTGGATCATCGCTGCACACTGGGACAGCCTCTATCATGTCGTATGCATTATAAGCATTCCAAGTCATCCCCTTCGTGTGCAAACGTGTACTGTACCAATGGCCAAAAAAACATGCATTAGTTATATTTGGATATGGAAGATAATCAGTGGTAGTAACAGTCTCTCTTTGTGTGTGTGTGCGTGTGTGTGCACATGTGTTTGTATGGGATTCGCTTGAATAATGTGTTTGTATATAAGACCAACTATGACATGGTGTGTGTATTACGTATCTGTGTCAATCTTCTCTACAAGGGTGTAACACTTGTCTTTTATTAAAGATTTCTTGTAAACATGATTTTGCAGTTCTTCTGACGACGATACCACCGTGTGAGCCTGGAAAAGGAGGGATTGTTCTGTCTTTTTGGCAGTCATAGTGATAATTTCCTCTCATGACTCATTTCTTAGACAACATGTGAAGGAAAACAATGATTTGCATGCCTGCTAACCAGTTACTTTCACATTAAAGGGATAGTTTGGATGATTTGAAGCTGGGTTGTATGAGATACGCCCCCAGTATGGAGAAGCAGAGAGGAGTACCAGCGCTGAAGCTAAGCCATGTACTGCTAAAAAAAACAATATCAGAATATTTTCAGCACTTTACTTTTCTGCCAGACAGCCTTTTGGGATGGAAACCATCAGACAGTCTCTCTCCCAACCAACTAAACTTCACAGATGAATTCAGTATTTTTACCTCACAGAACATGAGAGCTGCTGATCTACCACTGCCTCAGTCTGTTTGTTTGTTTGTGTTATTGTGCAATTTTGGCGTTTTACAAGGACAGCTCAAATTCACCAAAGTCACGCAATACTCAAGCGGTAGATCAGCAACTCTACTGTTCTGCAGGGTAAAATGACTGATTGGAGTTTGGTTGGTTTGCAGTCAGCATTATCTGGCTTATATAATGGTGGGTTCCCATAAGAAAAGGCTGTCTGACAGCAAAGTAAAGCAATTAAAATATTCTAAAGTAGCACCCAAACATTTTCATACCAAGGCTCCCAGATAACCTTAACTTATGGCTGGTGCCCCCCTTTTGCAAGATGTTATTAAAAACCCAAAGCTGACTTTTTTGGGGGGGCTTCAGTAGGGAAGATTTATTTGAAGTGATGCAGAAGTTTAGATTATTAAGATTTTTATTAGGTTTTCATCATTCATTTGAGAGTATCTCGAAGCAGAGAACACATTTGGGGTACTCACAGTAAGTCCACTCTTCATGTATGCTTCATCATACTTGCGAGTTTTCACTCGGCCAAGAGTTCTTCTGAGTTTTTGCAGATGAGCTTTTGTCAGCTGTGCTGTTGGTCTTCTCAGCAGCTCTTTTCTTTTTTCAAAAATGTGTCAGTTTTTGTGAGTTTGCACTAAAATTCAGGAGTAGAGCTGCTTCTTGGCAGGTAGCAGTTCATGTCAACACTGACAGCTGATGACGTGATGATGTTTGACTGGCAGAAAGATGAGCACAGCAAATAACATTTCAATATATTATACATTATATTTAATGATTTTTAAGCGGGTGAAAAACCTTTTGTTGCTGACCCTGTCCTCAGCAGTACTTTGCTCAGCCTTTGTGCTACTGCTCCTCTGTGCTCCTTTAAACTGGGGCATGTCGACTGCCATCTGCTGTAGCTATTAAAATGATCATCAAGAAGTATCTCATACAACACCACTTCAAATAATCTGAACTATCACTGTAATACGTCACATTTACTGAAATTAAAACAACTACAGACTTTGCCAGTCTTTTAAGGGGAAGCAGCCGCCATGACAGAAAAAGCACGGATGGATCGTATCTGGAAAATAAGCCACAAATGGTGCATTAAGCTACTACTTTCCCGTCCATTTGGCCCACATGCGCACCAGCCATAAATTTCCTCATTTTGAAATGAGCAGGAAAATCAGTGATTTGTCATTTCTGGTTCATTAGATGCCCTCTGGTCTATCCTGCTCTCCAGTCCAGGAAAACATATTACTGGTGGCTTGGTGTGACTCCAGCTGAATTTTTTTGGCAGGCGGTGGAGAAGAGGTCCAGTTTTATGCCTCTGTCTCCTTGTAGAAACACTAAACAGACAGACCACCCACCCGTTGGACCTCCATTTGCACTCACGTATACTTGCTGTCAGGCAGACTCACATCCATCAAGTTAGTTTAAATGTTGTTCGACATGAAGAGAAAGGTGAGGATTTATGACATTAATCGTAAACTTCATTTGCTTCTATTGAACCTTGTTCCTTTTATCTCCTGCTTCCTGGATCAGATAGTCTGGACACAAGTGAGCGATAAAGTGAGTCAAACACGATTCAGGAGTTCTGGTTAGAGAGCTGTTACAGGAAGACGACACACATGCACACTCACATTTTTTAATGTTCTGGATTTGATTGCAGTGGGATTTTTAGAAGCTGATATGATCCCCCCCTTTTTTCTTACCTAACCTCCAAATCCAGCAGGAAAAGTAGTGGTAGAATGTAACTAAGTACATTTACTCAAGTTCTGTACTGACAGGGATAGTTCGGCTGTGAAGTGGGGCTGTTTGAGGTACTTATCGATAGTCAGTGTATTACATTTTCACTGCTTTACCTTGCCATGAGACAGCCTTTTCTGACGGGAAAGCCCTGTCATATAAGCCAAATATTGCTCTCTCCAAACCAACCAAACTCCATTTGCAAAAACAAGTAATTTTACTTCATAGAACACAGTCAGTTGTTGGTCTACCACTGCCTTCATCTGTTAGTTTGTGTATGTTAATGTGTGACTTTGGTGTTTTAAAGGTTAGTCTGGATTAACCAAAGTCACACAATAGCACAGACTAACTAATAGATTGAGGTACTGGCAGACCAGCAATTCCTGTGTTCTGCAAGTTAAAATGACCGTTTTTGTCAAAGGAGTTTGGTTGAGCAAGAGGGAGCAATATTAGACTCATATAACAGCTCTTTCCCATCAGAAAAATCAGTGAGAGACCAGCAATTCATGATACTTGACCTTGAGTCATTACAAAATGTGTTTTGTCTGATTATCATTATTATTATTAATCATTATGAATATTTATGAACAGTCATGACTAACTATGGTAAATGGTAAATGGACTGTATTTATATAGCGCTTTTCTAGTCTTGTAGACCACTCAAAGCGCTTTGACAACTACAGGTCACATCTACCCCATTCACACACTTTCACACACTAATGACAGGTGGCTTCTTCTGCTACAGAAGACCCAACCTGTGCATCAGAACGCATTCACGCACAGTCATACACCGGTGGCGCAGCACCGGGAGCAGTTC
>JAJHUR010097223.1:0-21793 GCA_027495735.1 Lutjanus campechanus
AAAAAAAAAACATCCCTCTCATTTTGCTCCCACGCCTAAAGACATCCATTGTGACAAATTCATAATTCAAAGTCCTTTTAATGATGTGATTAAAAAGTCATTTTGAGCTTCTATGAATCTCCCCCACCCTAATGCATGCACACACACAGAGACACACACAGACACACACACACACATTATTTTTTCTTTATCCTTCCCTCTCACCCTCTACATTTTGTCTGCACAGTGAAAGTTTCTAATTTGCTCTTAATGAAGGCTAACTCCTAATGAGCCCCCAGCCCCCTCCTCCTCTTCTCCCTGTTTTTTCCCTGCTTTTTTCTCTCGTGAGCAGCTTTGATCTTTTAGGGTGCATTTGATCATTTGTTGCCCCGTGTTTGGAGGGTGATCCATCGCAGCTCATTGCATAACAAAGTCTTCTGGGAGAGCGGCTAATGGTGGATGAGTGGCAAGGTGGCTGCTGATTAAGTTTGTTATTAGGCTTGGGTATGGTTTCCATTTGACTGAGGCTGAACTTGAATGTTTTTCAGCTACTATGATGGAAAGACAACATTTGATGAGAGCGTCAGTGGATCTCGGGGATAAGGCAGAAACAGTTACAATGGCAGAGAACACGAGGGAAAATTAATGGGAAAGCTGTAGTTTTTTAATGGTAGCAAATAAATTAACTGTTGCCAGCTGTAGCTGCAAGCATAAGCAGGACGGGCAAATGGGGTGCCAGGGTGCTGAGGGGGCAGAAAAAGAAAAACAAAATGCAGTGATACTGACAAATTGCAGGACCAGAGATTATGTTCACTTGCACTTTTGTATGGCCAGAGCCCCTAAATATGGCAGCTTGGTAAGTGGTCCTGAGTTTTGCACAAAGTACCCCTCCAGGGTCAGTTTTGTGCATGCAGGGTTCTGTGGTCAAGTCAGCAATAATAAATATGCATATGGCATTCATTTAGACCTTCAAAATAAAGCGAGCTGAGATGTGTGGGCAACAGTGTGACATTGTCACAGTTTATTTTAGGCTCAAAACTACTTGGTTAGGTTTAGAAAAAGACCATGATTTGCATTAAAATATATGAAAATAAATTAAAAGGTAGAAAATAAATAAATATATATGTAAATAATTAGTTATATAAGCTATCCCTTAGGTGAAAGTTCTGTGATTGTTTGACCCATCCTTCCACCCCAGCCTCCTCCTTAGTGGACTTTCTCACTCTTCATACTGACTTCAACTGACTTGATTGGCTCATTAAAACATTATGATAGAGGGGCTCCCCCAGAATGATGCTAAGAAAGCAAAAAATCATCTTTACTTCCAGCAGATTTACACAGGATCCAATAAATGTAATTGTTATGCCTGGTTCGGGGGAAAACCTGAGCACAGCAGTAAAAAGGGACTCCCCTTTTTCCCTACTCCCAAGGATGACCAGTGCCACGGTAGATGCCATCCAACAAAGAATTATTTGTTCGTCATTCACATGGTATATGGTAGATAGACGTCAGGGTGAGCATGGCCCAAAATAACAAACAAAACAATCTTGGGATAAAGTAACTAACTTACCTACCCACAAAAACAGTAAAAGAAAAAAAAGTAAAAGAAAGACAGGTATCTTACCTGACTCCTGAAACGGGTTTCCCACCACTGCAGCCACCAGGACTGCTTTCTTAGAAGGTATTTACATTTTGGAAAAGGGCTGCAAGTTAATCACAACACCAGCTTTCAGGAAACAGCACAGCATAGTCAGACTGGTTTGGACAGTGTGGCCTGGTTGGAAGTCAGAAAACAGAGGAGTGACGCTGATACCGGCAGGTGTCATTTTAGTCTTGGAGCCAATCATCAGCTGACACACATGCTGGAGAAAAAGCACAAACAACAGAATAGCACCATCCTCCGACAAGGAGGATGTTGTCAGAACAGTGATCCTCTTTAATCATTTTTATTTAATTGAGTTGGACATGTTGACTAATTCTATGGTATTATTGGTATAACTGAGGATATTAAAACCACATCAACCACGTCAAATTACTGTAATTAAGTTGTTTTCTTTCCTTTTTTAAAAAAAAAAACAAAAACCCATAGTTAAGTCTTCATTATGGTGTGTAATCTAGTTGGTTACTTTTAAAATCATAATCGATTACAATTTGAATTGACATCCAAACTTTTCATGTGCATTTTTGTTGCCAATAAGGCTAACTGATCACAAATGGGCCAATGAAAACCATGACATACAAGGTACCCTTTAGTGTCTGACGCGTCAGAGAGTCTTTTTGTCATGTGATTAGCGCTGTAAGATGGTTACACTTTGGTTAAATTGAGGCACTTAAAAGTACTTTATTGTTGTTGTTTAGGATAAGACCACGTTTGGGGTTACAATAAATATGTTGTCATGTTATATCACTGAACCAACTCACAACACGAAAGTCCCATGACACACGTAGGTCACAGTGAAAAGTGAAGGTGAAAGTCTTGAGTTTGTTTGATCTATACATCGGCCCCAACTCCTCCATGTGCGGACTTCCCTTCCACCACTTAGAAAGCCAGAAGCATCGCTTTCAGCCTTGAACGGGTAGCATCCATGTCTGTATGCTGAGGGGTAGTCACAAATTGTCAGTATGTGAGGAGCTGGGAGTGAGACTGGGCTGGGTTTGTAGAGGTGAGGGTGACCACTGAGCAGAACAGACATTACCAACATTTACCACCAAGTTCTCAGGGTTGCACACATCAGCCTTATTATTCTGGGGGGTCCTGACCTGAAAACATTGAAAAACCACTACTCTAATTCAGTCCTGCTTTTTGTATACTTTAGCCACACTCTTGAATGCTAGCTACATTGTGACATATTGCATAACTGTATGTTAGCCGAAAAGCAGCAGTTTCAAACTTGACTCTGATTAGCAGAAGCAAAAAGCATTTTCTCCATGTTCTTCTAAATTTAAGTTTAGTTAAAACCAGTTCTGAGTACAAAACCCTCAATAGGAGTCACAGACTCACTCTATGCTAGCGTATGTGCATCCAGATGTGTGTGCATGCCTTTAAATAAACATGTTAACAACAGATATGCATTTTTGTGTTGTAAGTGTCATAATGTCACATCAAATATCACAACACTGAACAAAACCAATAAAAGGTGAGACTATCTTTTTTTCTCAGCTGATCAGGGCCATGCTGTGTGTGTGTGTGTGTGTGTGTGTGTGTGTGTGTGTGTGTGTGTGGTGGCTAAGGTCAGACCCAGGGGTTGGACAAAGCTGACAAACTAAGGAACAAGGTTCATTTTTTAGGTTGGGGAATTCCTCAGCTTCCCTTCTCACAATCTTGTCTCTCACAAAGATTGGCTGTGTGTGGACATAAATATATGTATACAAGTATGTGCATCTCTATCCAAGGCAGCATCAATCCTTGTATTGTACACTCGTATTTTTGTATTTCTATCTCTATCTGTGTGTATCTCTCTGAATGTGTGTGTGTGTGTGTGTGTGTGTGTGTGTGTGTGTGTGTCTGTTGAGACAGACAGATCCGTGGGCACAGTAGCTATTATGGAGCCGACAGAGCCAGGGCGCTCCATTAATAAAACAGGCAGAGGCAGTCGGAGGTTGGTCCCTGGATAGCTGGCCTGGCTTTTTCCACTGTGTGTCTGTGTGTGTTTGCGCGTGCAAGTGCGTATGTGTGTGTGTGTGTGTGTGTGTGTTAAGAGTGTGTAAAAAAGCAGCTCTGTCATTGAGGAAAGACCACAATGGGTTGGTTAGAATAATACGGTTACAGCAACCCCCAGCTACCAGTACCACCCTGCTGCCCCTGTGTGGTCCTCTGACTCATCTCGCACACACTCGCACACTCACACATACACTCTTTTTCATTTTGGCACTTTTCTGGGGACCTTTGAAACTTTAACACTGTACCATAACTTCTAGAATGGCCATAAACTCTATTATCTCTCACAATAAATACCAGACTGAGAGACTGATGCATTTATTTTGTTAGTTTATCTTTTTAAAAATGAAATAACACCAAAATGTAAATTTTGTAAAATGTATTTATATATTTATAAATATGCATGCGATCATCATGTAGTAAACAGTAATGACTGCATATATTCACAGGAGTATTTTTTCTAACACCACTATAATACTACTATAATACTCTATAATACTTACAAACATTATCAAGTTATTGAGTTATTCTGACATTAATAATAATGATATAATAATAAAACAATGGAAACATTGTTATTTGTAATGAGTAAGGGTACTTTCTTTCAAAATTTAAGTGCTTTAACAGAAAAATTCAGTGCGGCATAGGTGCTGAGCCAAAAAGTGTTACATCGGTCCCAGGTCTCCCGTACTCTATTTTAATTTTAATTATTTAATCAATAATTTGTATTGTAATGTATGTATCTGTATGTTTATGTATGTATGTGTGTATATATATGAGAGAAATGAGAAATATGTAATGTATTTATTGTACTAAATCATAAAATGTCAATGATATGTCCTAAGAGATTAAGGAAACATGCTAAGTTGAAATACCAGCTTCTCAAATAACAACGCCACAGCCAGTATGTTGACATTTCCCTTCTGAGCAGGACAAACTGCTTTTGTTTTCCTGTTTCACGTTCATTTCAGTTCTAATTAATGTTGAATGTTTGCTGGATAACTAAGTGTCTGTTCATAAGTCGTAGAAATCAGCAATAATCTTTTAGAAGGAGTATATGTTCATAATATTTAAATTGAGCAATGACCAGAGTGTGTATTTTTGAAATAGTGGGCTTTTGTTTTCAGGACAACAGGCTTAGTTTGACAATGTCCTTAGTACAAAATGGTCCTCACTGCAAAGGTATTAACCTCCATTGGTCCTCACAAAGATAGCTGTACAAACACACACATGCACAGTGACTGGCGATGTGCCAGCTGCCAACAGAGGTGTGTGTCTAAAGAAAGGTTGTGGCTTGTCAGTGTGTGGTAGGGAAGGTCTGTGTGGGCGTATGAAGGTGAATTGTAGGTGTGTGTGTTTTTGTGTGTGTGTATGCATATGTGTGTGCGTATAAGCAGCTGTGTGACTGTGTCTTTCCTGTGTCCAGTCTTGCTGAGAGGTTAAAATAAGACGGAGCAGGAAAGGGATGAGGAAACAATCCATCCTGCAAGATATAGTGCAAAGGACACACACCCACACACACTGAACACACACACACACAGCCCTTGTGTTGAAGCACACATGAAAACTACGCACGGTGCAACAACTCGGACCAACCAACACTCACTTCTCCCGCGTCCCACCCACACATCCACAAAGCCATTTATTCCTGTCTTCCCAGAATGAACAAAGACGCAAAGACATGCGGATAACCCTACATACACACACACACACACACACACATATGCACACGCGCACACATCACTTCGTAACTTTCACCCTCTCTCCCCTGCCAAAAAAAATGTAGCAACTTGTCCAACATAAGAGGTGAGTGTCGGGCCGTGATGGAGCACTGCAAAACAACACCATTAAAATAAATGGTCAGGCTGTCACAGCATCAATTAAACTGGCAGCCTCTCTCTCACTCACACACACACACACACACACACACACACACACAGATCAAGCTGACTTTATTCCTCCTCCATCCAAACTCTATCGCTCATTCTCCATCTCCTCCCAGCTGCCTGTAGGCCTCTCTCGCTCCCTCTTTCTCCCTTTTATTTCATCCTCTGTGGCTTGCTCATTATCTCTCTCAGGCAACAGTTCTGTCTCTCTGATCAATCCCTCCTGTCTTTTTCCTTTATCCAGGCCTATCCTTTTCTCTCCCTCCACTATTCCTCTTTTTTTCCCCCTCTCTGAATTTCTGACACGGCCATTTGGCCTTAGACATGACTAATCGCTATCACAGCTTATCAGACTGCTGCTTTGGCCCCACTGTTCTGGTTTGGCTTTGCCTGCTGCGTGTGTTTGTGTCTATGTGTGTATGTGTGTGTGTGTGTGTGAGTTGGTTGGTGGGAAATAGGCTCAGTCATGGTCGGAGTGACAGTGCCAAATCTAAACACGGGCTTTAGGGATGAAGGGCCTGGTAGGAGCAGCACCTGATGCCAGCTGTTGCAACACTTTCACTCCCTCTATCTCACGCTCTCCTTGGCCTCTAGTTTCACAGCAGTACAGTTTAGCTGACAGCCACTAACACCAGTGCAGTCAGTGGACATCCACTCTGGTTTTAAAACCTGTTTGCATTGGCCTACGCTGCAGCACTGGGCATACTGATCTCAATGTGGGTGTGTTAAGAATGACAATCTCAATTATTATACTTTACCAGCCTCTGAAAACACATCTTCTCAGTCAGCTTCTTACTGTGAGTGGGCGGGCTCAGTCGGAAAAAGGTGACAACTGTGGGCTACATGTTTAAGTTGCCTGCACTGTCAGTCGATTCCGATTAAACCACACCCACCTCATGATGAAGCGGCTTCATTGAGTTTGTTAAACTCTTCATAAATAGAGCACTGCAGGATTGATGCCTAAAACCATAGACTTATAATAGAACTCGACGGGGCATTGTTGCTCAGCCTATTTTTTTCCCAGTGGTCCCTTGCAGTATTGCGGCATAAAATTCCCCAGGCCAAAAAGCATTTTCCCCCCACAAGCCACTATTACAAAAGAAACATTTATAAAACTGTTGACAGGACACCTCGAACTGCAAACAAGGTCAGTTATGAATTTTTGATCCATGCAGTTTTTTATACTTGTAAAACTTTCCACGATGCCTAAAACCTAGAAATGAATTAGCATAGTAGCACTTCTAGTTCTGGTGTACTTTCCTAATAGCCTAACATTACCTTTTTACTTTTTCAAGATTTTCTTGCTGAACAAAATGTATCATTTGTCCACCACAGAGCTTATTTTCTGCACTCATCCAAAATGCAGTGTAAAAATCCCATTGGCTTTTTGTTGATGGAACCAGAGCAATGCTAATTTTCAGGCTGGCCTACATCAAGACATCATCCCTGCAGCAATCTAGAATTACTAATGTTTTTTTTTCCTCCATGCTTTTTGAGTCAGGCTTGCTTTTTATGGGGATTTCATTTCAGAAAAATACATCAGATTTGAAACCAAGTTTTCACGGGCTTTATTTAAGCTACAGTGTGTATTTTTCAGTGACATCTAATGGTCAGACTGCAGATTGCAGCGACATGAACCTCTCCCCCCACCGCTCCTCCTCGTCCAAGAATACGGTGGCCGTCAGGGGACAAAGTGGCTTCCGCAACGTCCGCATCACCTACCTTGTCAGTAATGAGGTTTGTTTACATAGATAATGTTATAAATATATTTTCATTAGTCTTTGTAGGATATACATTTCACGTAAGATAGCGAATATACCTGTTATTTGTTCCACATCGTCGTCATGTTTTAGCGAGCTGCTTAGCATGGTGATATAAACCACTCTGCCGAAGTAATTGTAGTCATTTAGTATGATAGCGAGATTGTGTTGGCTGGAAGCATATATATTCCCCGTTTACAGAGTCCAAGTCTTGATTGTGGCACGGGGATTAGAAGGCGAGGAAGAGGGAGAGGAAGAGGGCGAGGAAGGGGGCAGAGAGGCCGAGGTGGCCGTGCAGCCAGGGCCAGGTGAGGGAGAGGTGCCAGCGGGGGAGCAGAGGAGGGGGCTGTTACGTGAGTAACCAGCGTTATGCCCGTGGCTATTATATAGCGTTAGCCAAAGTTACTTCACTATAAAATACAATTATGTGTGTAGGATGAATTACCTGTCCAGCAGAAAACAGGCAATTTGAGCGTCACTTTGAAAACATTTGTCCTCCATCAGTTATTTCCATCGTGTAAACGCTGTGCCGATGTTGATTCGTGTTTTTTGCCGTCTCTTGTCACGCTGGCATTTACTCTCGTCGTGTTTCCGCTTCTTAGATGACGGTCGTTCAGTGTCCGCTGCTGTTTGTTGTGGTACAGAGTAGATATGATCCTCCATTTGTCTGAATTTTGGCTGCACAGTGCCAGACAGTCTGCCAGTAATCACCCGCGTCTGTCGTCCTCTTCAGCTTCCGTGTTAATGATGCGGCGTCTACGTAAGCGGATAATGGCGATCTCTAGAGTCGCTGTTCATGTAGTTTGTCGGCTCTGCGCTGCCGTAGCGCAAGATGTCAGCCTCCATAAATGCGCGACCCGCTCCTATGTAATTATAAATAGCGATTTCTAAGGCAACGCAAACATAAAGGTTAAGAGTCTGAGTTCGTTGATGATAATAAATAACATACTTATGTATAATATATTTCATTTTTGTCAGTAAATCCCTGTAAATATTACACACTGTAGCTTTAAGTATATAATAAACTCACTGATGAGTTTAGCTACTACAGAACCTACGTTATTATATGATAATCAGTAAAAGTGACATAAAGGTGGTAGGGCTAATCTGTTGATTATTTTCATTGACCATTCATCTGTTAATTAATTTTTAAATTAATGGATTAATATTTTGGCAAATGGTAGAAAATTAACAAAATAAAAATTCCAGGGCCTCCAGTGACGTCTTCAGATGTCCTCTTTTATCGGACAAACAGTCCGAAACAAAAAAAGATGAAATTACATTAAAATAAGAAGCATCAAATCCTCACGTTGGAGGAACTGAATTCAGAAAATGTTTGTTTTTGCTTGACAAATGACTATTGGATTATTAAAAGTGTTGTCAATCAATTTTCTGTTGTTCAACTAATGGTTAATAACTACATGTTGCTCTGTTATCAAGACATTTCTGATGACAGAAGTTACCGAATTTTTAAAAGTTTGATGGTGCTGTTAGATACGATGAAATGAAATGAAAAAAGTTATATGTCAAGCTCAATATAAAGTCGCTAAAGATACTAGATATATTTGTATAAGTCTCAACATTAATATTTTTCAGGGCTTGAAATGGGTTAGAACCAGATATTTGTATTGTTTCAGTGCTTGCTGATAGTATTTTCCACCCCCATACTGGTTATATCTTTACATTTATGCCACTTATTATCTTGTTTCCATACATAAAAATTATGCTTGGATAAATAAGCCACCCACACAAAATATCACTTCGGTCATACAGAAGACATATTTCCTTACTTCTATGCACCAATCAGGATTAAGCTACATTTGAATTGAAATGTGATGACAGTTTGGGGGTTGTTTCCTCATGTTGACAGGCCATTGTAAATTAAATCTGATCAAACCACACCCACACAGCTGTGGTTTTAATTTTTCAAGTCATAATCAATAACAAGTAGCCTCAAGATGTTTTTTACACTTTAACTTTAACTTATTTAGTCATGAATATTGAGTAATTCAGAATAATCTATATGTTTTCGGGGAACTTCTCAGACGTAGACTCTCCCACCCATTTATGCCGGGAGCTGTAGTTGTTTGTTTGTCTGAAGTCTGATGAAACTCAATCATATCAGCGGCTGAATTAGCTGGTACAGGGACAGCCCACGCAGTTCATTATTTTTAATTAACCCCAACTTTTCAGTCCTATTACTGCTGGCTTTGCACATATTGCTGCTGCTCTACACTCCAGCCTTGGACTAGATTATGAAACTAGTGGACTCAGTCCTCTGTCTGTCTCTCACTCTCTCTCCAGTAACTCTGTCCAGTAACAGCTGCAGCTTTTACTGTACATTTAACAACATGATGTAGTCAGCAACACAATGTGTGTTTGTGTGTGTGCATGTGTGATGGTGACCTAATTGCGGGGAACTGGGGCTGGCCGTTTCCTGTGTTTATTTTCTTGTCATTAACGGTGCACAGAGGGGAAAGGCAGTTCCTTCTTTTGGTCACTCGAGCACTCAGTTGACCGGGCCTTTTCATGTGACTGGAGACAAGGTGAGGGGAAACAAACATGAAGCCCTTTTTACTGGGATTAGAAAAACAGTTTAACGAGGCTAATAAAATATTAGCCACACTCCTCTGTTAATTTACTTATTGCTCTTAGCCGATGCCAAACTACAGGCGGGAGCGTGTCAGTTATTCCACAATGAAAATGTCACTTTTTAAAAACCTGGCTCATTACTTTGAGAACAACTTGAAATGGTACGAATAAGACTGTAATAGCAGCTCATATAAAAGAGTGTAGGGTAAATCTGAAATGAAGCATTAAAATCAACACCACATTACCTTATTACCAGATTTTACTGGCATACTAAAAAACTTTTCACAAAAGATTGGCAGAATTATATTCTGGTATCATACCTAGTTAGAATTTATTTGGCATGTAATGCATGTTGGTTCTTGGCTCTTACTTTCATTGTGCAGGCCACCTCATCCATCCCTTTGAGGCTCTCAATCTTTTTTGTGCATGCCCCACCCACCCACAATTATTATTAATCACCAACAATAATTGGGGAAGTAACTGATAAATAAAGCATTCAAGTTGAATCTTAGTGAAAGAGAGGTCAGCATGATAGCATCAGCAGACTCTTGTTTGTTTATTTCCCTGACATAAATCATATTTATTCCACTTTGTTTCACTCCATTACTGACCATGTGCTAAGATCGTCCCCCGTAGTTACTGTTTCCATGAGCCAAATACACTTGTCAAGCTCTCTGTTCACACACTAAACACCTGCAGTTAACAGTTAACCTGCAGAAAAAAATGACTTTTTATCTGCAGCAGTGGGTCTTCGGCTTTAGACAGAGTTAGACAAAAGTAGCTTCTCATTTCCTGCTGCCAATCACGGCTTTTGCCGACAACTGGCACTTTTAATCAGCTGTAGATAGCAACTAATTAAGCTAATGTTAGCAGAGTTGGCCTCTGGCTGACTTTTAATGTCACCAGCTGAATACTTTTATAGCAAGAATCTTGGAAAAGAGGTCTAATGTACTTAATGGCTTCATACATGATATTCAGCTAAAAGACAAGGCCAAAGCTGGATGTCTCAGACAGAAAGTCGGCATTTGTTGCAGTTTCTAGCTAGTTAGCTGTAGAGTTTATGTTACATCTTAAGTAAATTTCTGCCAGTTAAATAAAGTGAAGTTAGTTCATATCTTTGGCCTTGAAATCAATTCTGTAGGTACACTAGTTAGCTGGACATGCTAACAGCTTAGGCTTACATTAACAAATAAAAACACATTATTTGATAGATAAAACAAGTTTGCTCCTCTGTTTCTGGCTTTGAAAGGCAAGAAAATCTTCCAAGTCTTTAAATGCAGGACCAAGTACACAGCTTGAGCATGTTGAGAAACCAGAGGTTTGACAGGCCTGCTGTGCCTATATAGTTGCTGAGCTATGATTGGACAATCCCTGTTTGGGGTACTGGCTTAGTGAATGTTCAATAACTGGAATTGCTACAATAAACTCTGTCAAGCAAGAAACACAAGTGCTCAGATAATGCAACACATTGTAAACAACCCAGCAACGACCAGTGCTGGCCAGATCTACAAAAATACAAACCGAGGTGTGAAAACACAAATTGCTACAAAAGCCCCTTTAAATTAGTAAAAGCTTTGTAAAACGCTTTCATGTTTGCAGTGCTTCTGTCTCGCAGGAGTAAATGAAATTGTGCATTCGATCAGCTGGCGCCCAGACCCTCTGCAAATGATACACAGAGGACTCTCTGTGGACAGGACTAGAATTATCAGACTACAAGTGTGCTGAAAATCGCTGCATAATTGGTGCCCACTCAGGTTGAGGGGGGAAAGTCATTGACATGGTTGAATAACAGCTGAAGAGCTTTTTCCACTGAAAACACAAATTTCAATCTGTGTTAGCCGGAGCCTGTAAAGTGGCATGAATGAATACTGAAAATGAGGGGTTGTGGTAAATGTGTTGCAGGCATGATCACCATTCACAAAATAATGATACAATTAAGAAGTTCCCATGAAGTTGTCCTTTTCTGTTTATAACACATAATAATGTTTTTTTATTTATTTATTTTATGCCAAGACATGCTGGTTTTACTATCCTAAGACAAATCAGACCCACATGGCTGCAGGCTACTGACTTCTGAGAAGCTTATTAGGTGTATGATGCAGTTAAAATCTTAATTGAACATGACAGATTGTTGTCGTCGGATGATGTGAGTGTCAACCAGCACAAAGCCCTGGAGGGAAATGTACAGCAAGTTTAGATTTGGAGCAAGTATTCCTGAGCTGTGTGGATTTCCAGCCCATTCGTGCTCCCAACTTGTCAAATACAGCAGCATGGTCAGTGGCCCTATGCTTCTAACTATGACGCTGTAGGTGCCCCTCTTGTATCACTACTGGACAGGCAACTCCAACAATATGTTTTGATGTGCTGTCAAAGTAAGGTGATGTGGTGTGGAGAGCGAGAAAGTCCACATTTTGAGGAGGTGGTGTGGATGGATGCTTCAAACAAACATACAACTTTTACTCAGGAGACTGTGGTTAATGTCCTATGTGAAACCAAAGGTCAATGTTGTGGTTAACACACATAAGTTAACGTATGCAAGTTACATAAGTTAGGTACAGTGATGGAATGAGTACTGAGGTTATAAATAAAAGTACAAAGTACTCAAACTACTCAGAGTTACTTTTTAACCGTAGATGTTTTACGCATCATCAGTGTCAACCTGCAATCAAAGGGGCTCTGTTTCTTCAAACCTTCAGTCTGAATTACTCTCAACTTCTGGCCTGTGGTCACGCACACTTTTACAAACCCACCCGGTCACGTTGCCAACTCGTCACATTTTGACACGACTTATCACTGTCCCGCAGCAACTCATACAGACATGGACGACAGCCAGTAACAAGTAGCGTGGTTTTATGTGCATAAACCTAACCAAACCATGACTGTGACTGTAACAGTGTTAATAAAGTATTAAAAAGGCTTCCTGTCCGCATCAGCCACTAAAGGTTATCTTGTGATTCAGAATCAGATGCAGAGGGGCGGTGACAAATCAACAATATGCAATGAGTTGGGCTGACAACGTGCTGCCAAACATGTGCCTGCTGCAGCAGGATTTCATCTTTATGTTCTTGTTTTTACTGGCCCGTTTCCGATAATAAGCCTATTAGCTAGAAAAATACAGATGAAAGTTTTGGATATTGATTGAAATAGTATTCACTACTCAATTATGATTTTAAAGTAACAAAGTAGATTGCATAGTGTAATGAATACTTAAGTACAAGTAAAAGTACAGGTATTCAAAACTAGTGAATTACAGTAATTTGAGTATTTGCACATGAACTTATAAAGTTACTCATTTTAACCCAAAGCATGATCTTTTCCAAAACCCAACCAAATACTTCTGCAGCATAAACGTAGGTTTTTTGCCTGTAATTTGAAAGTACACTCAGATGTTGCTTATTTATTATTGCTGACCAAGCTGTCATATTTGAAGAGTTGGGAAGTGAGAGCGTGTTGGCATTTCAAGTGGGACTGACATTTTGAATTTGACTCACTCAATACTCACCAGGAGCCGTCTGTACCAGCTCTTCGAAGATTTATGATTCACCAACTTAAAACATGTGGACACAAGCAACTATTTTTTGTGCATTAGTTGTTACTAAATATATTTAGCTAGTAACTGGCAGGTGTATCTGCTGTGCAGCTACCTGAACCAACTGATAACAGCAACTTACTTTCATACAACTGTTTGCATTAAAGAGTAAAAGCATTAAAATGGAACACGGTTGACGCAGCTGACCTGACACTTGATCAGTGCTGTTTGATGAAAATGTTACCTGGGAAGATTTTGAGTCATATTTTACAAAAAAAACACCATGTTTCTAATCAGAAAAGGTTATGCTTATTACCAGTAGGCACCCTCACCCTCCCCTACCAGGGGAGGGTGAGGGGGGATGCTGCCCCTCTTGTTAGCAAAATGACCTACCATCACCCCTCTCCATCCCCTAGTAGCAGCATCTAACCAAAGTTTGAGCAATTTAGAATCTATGGCCCCGACCATGGCTCTGAAATATCAGTAGCGTAGCTGTGCTGTGTATTGATGAATTCATGGTGCTGTCCATGGTGCTGAAGTAGCAGACAGTTATGTAATTGCAATTTTTTCTCTGACTCCCACCTTTCTGTCTGCTTCATCTAAAAAAAAAATACAGAACCAAAATAGTCATTCATGAGTTTAGTCATCAAACTTGATCCATGCCACCATTAAAAATTAACAAATTAACCTGCTGCTAATAATACCAGATTTTGCTTATCTTAGCATGATCCAATATTTCCCACTCATTCTAAACTGCACGAATACAACCAAACACATATTTCTGCATGTGTGCATCTATAAATAAAACACAGCCATTTGACAAAGGACTGACACTTCAATTGCTTGCCTCCCTAGAACGGTTATTTTCAACAGTTATGCTCAGCCTTGCGAGGCAACAGCAATTTCCTTTTTGCCTTCTTGATTGCTTTCGGACAACAACATGCAGGGGCTACAGATGTTTCCTTGCGACTGATTTAGATTTTTACCAAAAAACGAACCAAAACTCTTTACTGGCCACAGCATTCTTTACGTTTTATTAGTGATTTGTAAAACACTAGTTTTTTTTTAGACTAAAAAGAACATAAGAAGGACTTTACACACAAAGATAGTGATTGGCTCATAAATAGCTGGTGTAACCTACTCCAGCTTTGAGGACATATGATGTCAATGTGCCAGTCAACTTAAATATGCAATAAATCTGCATGAAGGTACTGTCTTTTATTCACATAAAATGTTAACTTTTCAGTACTTGCGTTTGATTTGATTCCATCTGTGCAGCAGTGTTTGTGTGGTCAACCAGCATGTAATGGGACATGTCAATCACAGCTCTGGTGGACTGACAATCATCATGCGAGATGTGGTGATTCTACAGTCAACAGTGTTTGTAGTATAAACCACCAGTGTGGCATTGTGATGCAAATGTGGTGACACGTCAACACTAAATACCATCCATCCTTCTTTCTTAATTAAATGTCATGTATGTCATGTTAGAAAAGGGTATTGGGTCAAGACACAACACGGTTTGGCATCATTTTAAAAAATGGAATAACAGCTAGAAAGTTAATTATAATTTTATTTGATGAGACTAGCAGGGAGGAAAGATAGTCTGTGATCGTTTTTTTTTAATATATATATACTTTGTTTTTCTTGCTTTTTCATTACTGAGAGATCACAGACACACAAAAGAAAAGAGAGAAGAGAAAAAAAACACCCCGCGAATGATGTGGATTGCCTCGTCTCTACAGTTTGTTCCTGTGACATAATCTGTGTTACAGTCCTCATCCTGTCGTCCATTTCTCCCATTTTTCTCAACACTGCTCCTCTTGAGTTCCTCTCCTATGAGTCAATTGCTCCACTTCATGTATTTCACTCACAATTTTCAGACATTCATCTTGTGTTGGTGGTTTTGGCTTGTACCGTCTCTTCAATAATGGCTTTTTTTAAAACAAGCTGCTAAAAAGATTTTCAACAAATATCTGTCTTAACCAATACTTACTGTCATATTGCCAGAGAACAGTACTTTACATGACCTTGGTATATCATAGCCCAGAATTTTGACAATAACCAAATAAGCATTTTCCCAAAATTGTACAATTTCAGCACAGTGCCATGAAAATGATCGACATTTATTGCCCACATTGTCTCCAACAGACAAGTATTTACTATTAATTTTTGGTATAATAAAGAACCTAATTCAGTTCTTCCAACAGTGCTCTCTACAAGTATGTGATGATGTAGTAGACCGTTGTGTTCTCCAAATATGCAACCATTCATACTTAGAAATATTCCCCCCAGATGTTGTTTGACATCCTTCTCATATACACTCGCCGGCCACGTTCAGCTGCTTGTTAATGCAAATATCTAATCAGCCAATCACATGGTTGTTACTCAATACATTAAGGCATGTAGACACGGTCAAGATGACCTGCTGAAGTTCAAACCGAGCATCAAAATGGGGAAGAAAGTTGATTTAAGTGACTTTGAACGTGGCATGGTTGTTGGTACCAGACGGGCTGGTCTGAGTGTTTCAGAAACTGCTGATCTAGTGGGATTTTCACATACAACCATCTCCAGGGTTTACAGAGAATGGTCCAAAAAAGAGGAAATCTCCAGAGAGTGGCAGTTCTCTGGGCGAAAATGCCTTGTTGATGCCAGAGGTCAGAGGAGAATGGCAAGACTGGTTCAAGATGATAGAAGGGCAACAGTGACTCAAATAACCACTCGTTTACAACCAAGGTATGTAGAAGACCATCTCTGAATGCACAACACTTTGAACCCTGAAGCAGATGGGCTACAGCGGCAGGATCTCAATCTGGTTTCTTCAACATGACAGTGACTTCACTTTACTCCATTGACCTCCACAGTCACCAGATCTCAATCCAGTAGAGCTTCTTTGGGATGTGGTGGAATGGTAGATTCACATCATGGATGTGCAGCCGACAAATCTGCACCAACTGTGTGATGCTGTCATGTCAATGTGGACCAAAATATCTGAGGAATGTTTCCAGCACCTTGTTGAATCTGTGCCACGAAGAATTAAGGAAGTTATGAAGACAAAGGGGGGTCCAACCAGGTACTAACAAGGTGTGCCTAATAAAGTGACCGGGGAGTGTACATTATAATTTAATGTATTATAAACTCTGTCTTCAAATACTGTATTTTTGTGATTTTGCTGTTCTGTTCTGTATACATGACATTTATTGCACACCTGTCCGTCCTGGGAGGGGGATCCCTTATCAGTGGCTCTATCTGAAGTTTTTTTCCTTTTTTGGGGAGTTTCTCCTTATTTTTTAGAGGGTCTACAGGACAGGGGGTGTCACACACTGTCCAGACTGTAAAGTCCCCTGAGGCAATCATGATTTGTGATTTTGGGCTATCCAAATAAAATTTGGTTTGATTTGATCTGATTATTTTTCCCCTTTCAGATTTACATGTAATGTTGCATTTCCTCTTCTCTGCATTAGGTGCTGATATGGTTTAGATGTTATACTATATTTCTTTGAATTGTAAATTCCAATTTTGGTTCTCATTATTCCATTTTTGTCCAAATTTACTTTGCGCTTTATTTCTCTGTCATAAAAGTCCCTTAATTGCTAGTATCTAACATTTACTCTTATTGCTGCAGCATGGGGTAACTACGAAAACACTACATTAACAGATAGATTTGCAATTAAAATTTCGAGAATTTACTAACACAGGAAAGCCAGTTTTTAGGCATTTTTGCTTTGAAGGCATCAAACACGAGTTTTCAATAATTATTACCCGCTCAATAGAAACTAATCCCAAACTTGGCTGGTTCAGTTTGTACTGAACCTGTTCCAGTTGTACCCTGTAGAATTCTTGGGGCTGTGAATTTTATGTGAATTCAGAAAAGTCTCTGTGAGTATGTGTGTGTGTGTGTGTGTGTGTGTGGATGTATTTTGTCTAGGTGTGTGTATTTTCCTGTGTGTGACTGTGACCTTTGCGATTCCGCCAGGGACACTGGAACTGGCAGCCTTTTTCCGCGAAACCCGCGAAGCAGAAAGACAAAGCAGCATGCAGGCATCCATCTCCCCGGCTCCTGTTGATGAAGCTTATTGAGCGAATATAAATATCTCATACTTCTGCACTGCATGGATTTCTCCGTTTCACCTCTTCGGCGGGGCACACTTTTGACCACAGAATACACACTCCCGATCAGAAATGAGCTTCCCTGCAGGGAGGGGAGTCGGAGAAGGAGGCAGCCCAAGGTTGAGTTTCAGGTCTGGTGGGTGAACTCCATCACCCCTGGATACTGCGGGGCCCAGTGGCACACTTGGAACAAATCCTCTGATTGGCTGTAAAGATGGAAGTTATAAGGGTTATCATGACCTGTTCCTTCACTTCCCTCAGCCTCCTCTTGATAAACTTCATCATTTCTTTTCACTTTCTCTACCCCCCTCTTCGATCTTTCTCCATCTTTACCTCCTTGTCTATTGTTCTGCATCCCGCCCCATCCTGACTTACCCTCCATTTCCTCTCTTTCACCCTTCCCCCGACCTCCCCTCTCTTCCCTGCCTGTGTACCCTTATTGAGTCCGTTTCTGACACACAACCTTTATCCATCCATCCATCTATCGACCACTGCTCATCCACCCTAATATCTTTTTATCACTGCCTTTATCCCTTACCTCCCTATCCCTTTGTGCTTCCTGGGTTATTCTTCCTTCCTCGCCCACCCCTTTCTTATTCAGTCCCTCCCTCCCTTTCCCCGCCATCCGTCACTCTTCGCCTTCCTGTCTTTGTCAGTCTGAGCTTCCAGGAATTCATTCGGAGGAAGTTTGCTTTCCGAACTTGATAACACCTCAACCTACTCTCAGCTCTTTCGCTCTCAATACACATCCAGCTTACATGGAATCAATAATGAATTGCACAACCTGTTCATGCCACATGTTGGAGGAATAGTTCGACATTTTGGGAAATCCGCTGATTCGCTTTCTTGCCAAGAGCTGGATGAGACACCGCTCTCATGTCTGTCTGTTCAATATGAAGCTATAGCCAGCAGCTGGTTAGCTTAGCTTAGCACAAAGACTGGAAACAGGGGGGAGAATCTAGCCTGGCTCTGTCCAAACATAACAATATCTAACTAACAGCACCAGCCACTACAGTATGAATAATTCAACTGTTAAATAATAATACACTGGCATCATTACTGCATTTATTTATTTATACTGTGCATTTAGATCAACCATATTCTTATTTATAATACATACATCCTAACACACTCATCCCACATTTTCAGCATTATGTGTGCCACTGTTGTATATATTGTTGTATATGTTGTTTACCTCTTATATCGGTTTTTCTACATTATTATATATAGTAGTATAAAGCACATACTTTTCTACATAATTTTACCTACTTACAATTTCTATTTTGATTCTTATATCCTCTGTACACTTATATTTACCTCTGTTCTTGAATGGGAGCAACTGTAACGCAAGCAATTTCCCCCCAGGGATCAACAAAGTATTTATGATTCTGATTCTAATTCTGATATATCACGGTGGCTCCCTGTGGCTTTGGCAAAAAACCTATGTGGAAAATAAATAACGAATCTTATTTATCATTTTAATATTCATTTATGTTTGTCGTGGGCCTGGAGTGATTCTTACATTCTCCAGTTGTAAAAATGTGTAGCCTATACACTGAAAAAAAAAAAAGACTTAATAATTAATTCATTTGTCATCTAAAATGTGTGTCATAGCCAAACGTCTCTTTCCTCTAAATAAAATAAAAAATGAAAACTATTCTGAGAAGGAACTAGTTACTTTAATAGTTGTGGCCTTCTGACTGATTTTTCACCCTTTTTGGCCAAAAATGTCTCTTTTGCGGACCCCTGCCTGTCAGGAGACCACAAAAGAGACAGCCGGTTCACACAAAAACCTCAACCACTGCGGCTTGTGCGTCTGTTGTGTCCACACAAGCGGCGTCTCTGTTGTGAGGCTGGCCGCTGAAAGCCCCGTCTTTCCACAATGAGTTTGCAGAAAAGGTTCGAAGAGAAGAAAAGAGCTGTAACCAGGAGGCAACCTGTGATTTTCCTCCTCATTCAGAGAGGGAGGGAGGGAGTGAGAAAGAGAAAAGAGAGACAGAAAAAGAAAAAAACACTGCCCTGCACCTGTTTTGCACCAGTCTGGTTTTGTAGAGAACCACGCACGAGCCTCTGAATCTCTAGATGAAGCGTGGCTGCAGGTGTGTGAGCAGCGCTGCACACGCAGTATGTGTGGCTCCTCTAACCTGTCAGTATGCGCGCTGAATTGAAAACCAGCAGGTAACGCCGTGTACATACGCCGCTAGTGTGAACCAGCCGTAAAATTAACTATCCACACAGCCCGTCTGGCACGCACCATTTTGAACTGGCTGTTGTGCAACTTAAAGAAAGTTGATGATTTCCTCATTTAAAACCACATGTGATACAGCAAACAAACAAACAAACTCATGTTTCCCATCATGTTGCACATCAACAGTGGTGGATATTTTTCCCGCTCCCTCAAATATATGTGTAAAAAATCTCACGGCACTGAGAGACTACACGATGCCACAAAAGCCCAACCTGTATTCGATTTCCATTCATGTTAATAGGAAGGCGCCTATCCAAAAGGAGGCAGTACACTCACTATCTACGCACACTGCACTGTAAAAACAGTGTTGTGCATTAACGTGCTCAATTAGGAATCTCCATTGAATGTGCTCACATTTTTGATGAAGTGGATTTGCAATTAATGAATGTGAGTGACATTAACTCCTGAAAGACATGACATCACTCACATCGTCAGCAGACAAAAAAAAAAGTGTGTAATCACAGGAGAGAGAGAGAGAGAGAGAGAGACAGACAGACAGACAGACAGAGCATGCAAATATGGACAGAAATGTTTTTGTGGTATAGTAACTTTGGTTGATCCTCCAGCATGAAGTGTCTGAACTACACTGAAGACTGGAGACTGTGTTACAGTGAGATACAGACAGATAGATCCACATTACTGTATATTCACTCTTCTCCTCTGTGTCAGCCCCCTCCTCATCTCCATGGGGCATTCTATTTGGATTTTCAAGTTCCCAGTTGAAAATTTCAACATTTCAACAGTATGTCGGTGTTTGAGTGCTGTGTGCTGTGGTGTACAGTGTTTTCAAATAAATATATAATGGTAATTGTTGATAATAACTATAGATATGAGTAATCTCGGTACTTCAAATTAAATCATGATATCTGGTGTTCGCCACCTGTGAGACCTCTGCAGCAGCCACGGGTTGAACTTTTCTTCGCTGCGTGTCATCCTCTTGCTCTCCCTCCCCTTTTCCCTGTCCTCACTTCAGCTGTCCTATCCAATAACGGCATAGAAGCCCTTAAAATAGTTACAAAACAAAACAAAAGAAATCATAGAACATAAACAAAAGAAATTAACAGACAGATCCACAAAGAATGGATTGCTCCCGCTAATAGCGCCATTGTTTGCTCAGAATTAGCTCACGCAATCTGCCCTGTTTTAGCGCCTGATCCTCAAAAGAATTTGCTCTAATCATATGCCGGCGCTAACACGCCCACAAAGTTTGGCAGCAGAGCGCAATTTGCGCCTCTGCGCAGCGCTGTCCGTGGTTCTGACACGGAGCAGAGCTAACATAGATAGACTTAACATCTT
The DNA here is from genome assembly GCA_027495735.1 of Lutjanus campechanus. NCBI lineage: Eukaryota > Metazoa > Chordata > Actinopteri > Lutjaniformes > Lutjanidae > Lutjanus > Lutjanus campechanus. The sequence continues at coordinate 21,059 of JAJHUR010097223.1, forward strand.
ACTTTGATTCCTGTTAGCTTTCCATTGTTGCAAATATAACTTTTGGTCTGCATTCCACGTTCTCCCGATTCTAACAATCCACAGACAGAAGGGAAACGACAGTGAGCCGAAAGGACAGTCAGTAAAGAGAGAGTGTGTGAGAGAGAGATACAGAACAGCTGTTTCTATGACATTTCATGAAGTTGCCCCATGTAAAAACAAATGTGAGTTAATTTTTAAGATCTCTCCACCTTAGTTTACATTCACAAAGATCAGATTATGACCTTAATATTGAGGCTAAAAAGCACTGAAGGCGTCTGACTCTGCAGAACGCGCACTGAGAGCATGACGCGCGTCTATTTGCCTAAATGTCTCCGCTCCGAACTTGTTTACATTTTGCGTGGAATGAGGACAAGAGGAGTTATCTCTGCACCCGCAGTACATGTTTGAGGAGACTTAAATGCAATAAAAAAAGAGGTCATGGACGTGAGGATGGAGTGATTATGAAGCTACATCTGAATCAAGGTAAATAAATAAAAAATAAAAACGACCCGCAAGCGTCCTGGTTGACAAGACAATGGTGGCAGAGTCAGACAGAAAAAGAAAACAAAAATTTACAGACCCAGAACTCAAAGTCCTCACTGACGAGGTGCAGAGACATACATCCAAACTCCAGTCTAAAGATCTCACTGCAACAGAGAGTCATTTTGCGTGAGAGAGAGAGCGAGAGAGGGAGAAAGAGAAATTGCGCGGATT
>JAJHUR010097224.1:0-37615 GCA_027495735.1 Lutjanus campechanus
CTAAGACTCACACACACACACACAAAACACACACACACACACACACACACACACACACACACAGGCTCAGGTCTCAGGTCACATGTCTCTAAACTCAGTCTGATGTTTAATTTCCTTTTGTCAAATGGCACAAAATAGCTCATCAGCTAACGTCGCACGCTAGTAAATGTAGCAAATATACAAACACGTTGACATGGTACAGTGTCTTAGGCAAATGCAAAACAAACGGGTATGACAACAGGTTACTCACACATAGACACACACAAAATAATAAAAAAATAAGTAGGTGGTAGGGGGAAAGAGCTGGGGGTTCTCTGCAAGGTAAAGTTCCTTCACTAAATTGCAGAGTTTCACTGCATTCTTCTCTTTTTTACATTTCAGAGATGAAAGTAATGACACAGCTCCTTATGAGAAAAGAAAGTTTTGTTTTTATGAATCTGTTTTTATGTTTAAAAACATTCCAAGAATGATGATTGTGTTAGTTGGCAGGTCATGTGTTGAATCTTTTACATGTACAACAAGCAACATTTTCTTTTGTTATTTTAGAGAAATCGAACAATTTATTGAACAAACAGCCATGTGAATTTTCCTAAAAAGCATGAACAACTTTATATTGATAAAACAGATTATCAGTAGTTTCAATGTGTTCATCACAGAATGAGCAATATCTAAACCAAATCGACACCTTAAAAATTGTGCAGAGGGGAGTATTTCATTCAGAATTTTAAAGTGAATTTCCATTTGATGCAGTAGGAAACTTTAATCTCAGACTTTCAGCTTCTGTGTGCTCCACATGTTTGGACCTACTGACAGACTGACTGACTTTGGACAGACTGAAGTGTCGAAGCATGTTCTAGCAGTGGTACATCCAACATTTACAGTGTATTTTATTGGTGTGTGTGTGTGTGTACGGGCAGGTGTGTGTGCCCGTCTCTGTCAGCGCTCCGGTCACATGGTGCGGGGCTCAGCCAGGCTTCACTGCTCCACACTCAGGTTCCTCAGCAGAACTCCAACAGGACGTCGGTGGTGCGCTGCGGCCGGCAGAAATATGAGAGGCTGTACCCTGTGATGCTGGTCCGGCCCGATGGATCCACAGTCAACATCAGATACAAAGAACCCAGACGCATCCTCGTGGTCAGTGCACCATCTCCTCCACCCTCTGCTCTGTCTCTGTACACTGCTCCAACCACTGAAATGCCTCAATCAGAAAAACTTGAGTTTCTTTTCTTTCTTTTCAAAGAAAAAGCTCGGTACATGGCATACGTACATGTATATTATTGTTTTCTAGTACGGGAACACAAGGCACATTTTTTCCCGGTGTCTTAAAATAACTTGACAGACGGTTATTAAACACACAATAATAACAGGAAATACACACTTGGATATGTCTGGTATTCAGTAAACACAACTTTGGACAAGTGGAATTTCTGAATCAAAACAACTACTTAAAAGTTGTAATACTTTAATCCAGAGTGATCTGATCAAACTACAGTTGCCTATATACAATACAGGAACGTTTCTATTTCAGTGTCTTAACAGTGTATGATAATATCTACGCTTTACCTTATGTTGTGTAAGCTTTGCCTTCACTTCTTTCACATATTTGCCACATCCTGACACAATTTTCGACCATTTGTTACCCTCAGTTTCCTCTCTGAGGTCCTTTTGCCAAATCAGTTTCACATTAACAGACATATCACTCAAGAGAGATTGAGTTATTTTATAAAACTGTGAAAGCTTGTGGTTTTCCTGAGGTCTGTAATTGTGTTATCAGCGACATTGCAGGACTTTGACATGATACAACTTTTTATCTGTAAAGAAAATTGTGTAGAAAATTCTGTTTCTGTGTTCATAGTTTTGTCCATTCCTCTTGCTTATGCTGATGTGACGAACTGCATGTGCACATTTTTACAGGCAGTTTTTAATAGAAAAATGTTTTTCATTTGGCTCTGGACTGGTAGTTTAGATGATTTCTTTTATTATATGTGTGGCTGTAGCTCAGTACATAAGGACTTGGACTCTAGGACTTGGACTTGGGCAGGATCCATCATTCTACCCACAAAAATTGCATGTGCATGTGTGTATATAAGCCTCTGTGTGTGTGTGTGTGTGTGTGTGTGTGTGTGTGTGTGTGTGTGTGTGTGTGTTTGTGTGTGTGTGTGTAAAACAATTAACAATGGAGCGCAAAAATGTAATTTCTCCCAAGGGGAAGTAATAAAGGACGTTCCTCTTCTTCAATTTGAAGTGTGGTTATAAGAGGCGCCGTATTACCCAGGATCCCTCCAGGATGTTCCTGGCATTTTTTGGGATTGTCGCAGCCTAAATTGCTTGATTTCACGGCAGCTTTTCTAAAATCTTGGGACGCACGTTGCAATGTTTTTAGTCCTTTTTGCAATGAAATTGCAGGAGCAAGTGAAAATTGAAAAATAAATTATTAGATTTTAAAATAATATATTAAAAATCAACTTCCTCCAGGGAGAAGAAAAATGCACGTGAGTGTTTCAGGTAAACTTACCAAAAAGGTTCAGGAATACAAAAATTCTGACAAAAAATACTTTATACTAAACTTTATTTTGTAAATAAACAGCACCTGAGGTTATTCCATTCATGTTCTGTATGTTTGTTTGTTTTTTCACTTACTTTTTTATTGACAATTTCTACATCCACACACATACAAAACAAACATGAACAACCCACAATCAAAACAATACAAAATAAGAATAACATTTGTTTGGGAGTTACATTTCTAACAGTCCATCTTTTGTCTTAGTGTCAAGTTCAGTTGGTTCTTTCTGTATTCTTCGTCTGTCTTTGGTTTTGAATAATGTCCATTTCTCCCACTTTTCTTCCAGCTGTGTTTGTTGTAGTCTAGCTTTCTTACTGGCTATCAACAGTATTTTGATCAAATACCCTATCCCTTACTCTCATCTTCTCTTTAAAAGAGTTAAAATTACAGAGGTATAGTACCATGCAGCTCATAGGAATATCATACCCCAGTATCTTTAGTATAGTTTTGTGTACAATTCTCCAAAACTGAAGTATTTTGTGGCATTTCCAAAATGTGTGAGTGGTCTGCATCCACTGCTCCACATTTCCTCCAACATGGCAAATCTGTGCCCTTATACTTATACAAGAATAAGTAATTCTTGACCTTGGGTTTAATAAAAAAAAATGGATCAAAATTTTCCAGGAAAATTCCCTCCATATCCGTGAATGGATGGGTGTCTGATGTGTTTTCCACATATCTTGCCAATCCTCATCCAAAATTATCACGTTAAACTCTGATTCCCATTTTTCTTTTATATACTTAGTTGAGTGTTTATTCATCATCAATTTTTGGTCATGTTCTGTATGTTTATTGTTTTTTTTTTGTGTGTGTGTGTGTTTTTAAGATGCCAGTCAACCTGTCAACTCTGACTGAAGAAGAGCGTCGAGCTCGACTGAAAAAGAGGGAAGTGAAGAAGACGATAAAAGAGACAACAGTTCACTACGAGGACGACTTCAAAGCTGATAAATACAGCCACCTCTGGAAGAAGAAATAATGTCTTTACATATGAATGTAAAGAACGACTGGGGGAAGATCCCTCAAAACAGACTTTTTACTCTCAAGCTTCAGTTTGTATACAGGATGTTTCAAATGGATTGTTTTCATGCCAAAAAAGTCATTTCTGAAATGCTGAAAGCCAGACAAATGACATTTTTTTCGGCTGGATGATTGACTGATCACAATATGTTACAGATGGAGCTCTGCTGCTGAGTTAGACCAAGACTTTAAGGTTTCTGCCCTTGAAGTGTGAAGAACCATTTATACCTGGAAACTGTAACAATTTTAAGTTAATAAATTGTTGAAAAGTTGTGTAACCTGGTGATGAATTCTCATAAAATACACAAACTTGTTTGAAGCTTTCTAAATTCTCCTGTTGTGAGAAGCTTGATGAGCACATGCCCTGGTTAACACTGTCGGGTCAGGACTGTTCAGCTTCAATAGTAAGTGGACCAAATGGTAAAAATGACTGTGGGTTTGTGCTACAGGGCACACAGAGCACACTGTTAACTCTCAGTTAACAGTCAGGTAGGATTACATGTAACAGGATTATGTAATCTGGATACAAAAGAGGTAAATGTATTCCATTATAGTTACAAATACAAAAGATGAAATCAGATTATGGATACATTCAGTAAAAACGGGGATAATCAGTAGGATTACAGTTTCAAAATAAAGAATGATAAACTACCATGCTCAGATTTCAGCTTCTTAAATGTGAATATTTTCTGGTTTCTTTTCTCCTCTCTGACAGTAAGCTGAATATTATGGGGTGGTGGACAACATAAGACCTTTGAGGATGTCACCTTGAGCTTTAAGAAACACTGATTAACATATTCCACCATTTTTTGACATTTTATGGACCAAATAACTAATTGATTAATGGAGAAAATGGTCGACAGATTAATCGATAATGAAAATAATCGTTACAGGAAAGACCTGAAAGGTACACAAAGGCAGCGTATAATAGCACAGTCATCATAGCTTTAAAATCCCTAAAACTGAAGTTCCTTTAGAGTATTTTATGGCATCCACATATTCATTGAGTCCATTTTTAAAAACAGGAAAGAATGGTTTAGAACCACTGAACCTGCATTTGTGGATGTAGGAATTGGCAAGTCAAAATTTTATTATTATTTATTATGAAGTATTTCCCTAATTTCCATCTTAAAGTCAAACACACTATCCTTAAAGCAAAAGGAAACATCTGCTGTGATCTGATCAGATGAACGGTCTGTCCAACCCGCCACTTCACACTCCATGTCAGCAGGTGGCGGTAATGCGCCATAAACTGCTTACCAGCTGACAAAAACATACAAAGAAGAAGAGGTTTCTCGCGAGATTTCCGTCCATCTCTCAGAGTGCGTCCTTGCTAAGTCCGAAATGGGGTACTGGGACGTTCCAGAGGGCACAGACTGCGTGGAAAAAACATGGATCACCACCAAACTGGGCACTGCTTTAGGTAAATCTCTGCACTGATGAACACAGATAGATACAGGAGGTCCGTCTGACTGTGAGAGCTAACTGACTATGTTGACCTAGCCTCAATGTTTAGCTAATGCTACTGAGCTAGCTAGCGGGTTAGCACCTGTAACTACTGTATGAAGGAACCTGTGTTCAACACAACGCTGAGATAAATCTTTTTGCGGGAATTTGAGTGCGGTGTTGTTACTGCAGTCAGTGTTTGAAACCACAGACAGTCAGTTTGAATTCTCAACTCGGCTGTTGCTAACACAGTAAATTGTGTTGATCTGTTGACAGTTTGGCACCCTGAGGTCTGTTGGCTGAGCTTATAGGAAGATGATTTCTACCAAAACTCCAATAATACTGATGACGTTCCCTGTTTAAAATATCATTTGTTGTCTGACACCATATAACAACAAAACTACCTGGACTGACCAGTACAGCACGTCTCTAACATTGACATTACTGATGCTCTCTAGAGAGACAGTTCACATTAGTAAACACTTAACAACAATCAAACTTGAATGCATTTAAAATTTGAGCCGATTGTGATATTATATAGGCTATAGTAGCCATACAGTATATCATGCCATGCAATCAGGCTTGGGGAGTAACGGATTAAGGGAGTACGTAAACTGGATACAAAAAGGTACCCGATTCCATTAAAGTTACAGATAATAATAATAAAAAAAGATGTAATCGGATTACAGATACATTTAATAAAAATGGGGATTATTAGTAGGATTACAATTTTAAACTAAAGAACCAAATCCTACCATGCACAATGCATACACAGCTGCCAATTCATTATCATGGCCTCTAGTGGGAAAAACTGCTTCACTGGGTGGGAATTTCAACCTTTTTTTGTTATTGATTTGACAATCAGTTAATCAGTCAATCAATCAATCAATAACTTGTACATAACAAAGGAAGGAACAGCTGGACAAACTAATAAACCTGACAACAAAAACATACGGGGCTCTGCTTTATCACAACAATGAGTGTCAGTTGTCATGAATGCTTCTGAGGCGAGCTTGTTTGAAAGTCTGTGTCTGTCATTCCACAGTCAGCCCATGATGGCTGTTGTGACTTCTTTTGTTGTTGATTTCAAGTTTGTTTGTGTGTGTCTTTGTGTGTTTTCAGGCCTGGTTGGTTCAGCGTATCACATAGTGGCATTCCAGCCTGATTCTGCAATGGCAGCGCTACAGAGGGCCACCAATACAACTGTCACCATGGGTAAATATTCATATTATCACTCAAAAAGCCACAAATAGACATGGAAGATTCCTCCTGCTAGATAAGACATGGAAACCTTCCAAATCTATTGAACTGTTCCAAGGAAATATTTTTTTACAGGTCCTATAACGCACTTGAATTGTCTGTGACTTTTTCAGTCCTACTGTACACACACACCTCCTGTCAGGCACTCAAAACCACCTCTGCTTCTTAAGAAAGCCTGAAATCTGAGCAGTCACTGAAGTAACACATATGTGATGTCATTGATTTGCAACTCTTACTGTTTCCACCAGGTGGACTGTTTATACCAGATTCCATCAGAGTGGCTGTGTGCTCATCACAGTGAATTGAAAGTACCTGCTGTTTAACCACATTATTTATGACATTATTTGGACAGAACTTCTACTTGTAACAGTATTTCTACACTGTGGTATTGCAGGGTTTCACACAGGATTTTGTGAGACTGTGGTGGGTGGACCTCGGACCCTTTGGGGCCTGGGGGCATGCTCCCCCTGAAGACAAAAAGTCAAAATTATGAGATAAAAGTAATAATTGTGAGATAAAAAGTTGAAATTATGAAAAGAAAAGTAAGATAAATGATGACTTTTTATCTCAGAATTTTGAGTGGGGGAAGTTTTTTTTTTTTTCTTTAACTGGCAGAAATGGGCTTCCATAACATTGCTGTTATCTTGATACGATTTTTTTTAATCTGGAAAAAAAATATACGTGATGAACTATCCTAAAATTGAAGCTTGAAGCAGGCACTTCAACCTCACTGTTTCATTAAGTGCTGCAGTAGTACAATGTTTCACACAAATATATTGATGTTAATGCTGATTTGTGTGTCTGTCTGTGTTACACCAGCCACAATGGGAGCCATCTTCGGCATGGCGACGTGTCTCAGTGCTCAGGCTCGTGAAGCCCCAGACGACCCACTGAACTACTTCATTGGGGGCTGCTCCTCTGGGATCTTCCTGGGAGCCAGAAGTAAGTATCAGTCCTGGCTGTTTTAAGTCCATTCAGCTTATTTTACCTCCTGCCTGCTCTGCTCCTCAACTCTGTGATCGTGGAAACTGATTGATAATAGCCGTCGTAAACTCAGCCAATCCCTGTGAATTCTGCACAACCTTACAATTATGGCAAATCACTGCAACTTTTCTGCAAATGTGAGCAATCACTGTAGTTTGTAACAGTCCTCCAAGCTAAAATCATACATCCATGTCTCAATTAACAGACTCAGTGTTTTATTATTTACTTTTTTGTTGTATTTTAATTTTGACATTAGTACTGTATCAATGTTACTGACATTTATCAATGTTCTGAATTTTGTGCTGGGGTTGAGTTTGAGCTTTCACTTCTTGGTGGAATATCCCCCAAGTGAACTTCATTTACATTTAAAGCACATTTTGTTCGGATTTTGTAATCTTGAGCCTTTTTGGTTATTTTGAATGCCCAGAACCAAGTGTGGTTTCATTCTTCTGGGGACAAGATGCCTTTGATCTTTAATGAATCATACACAATTAAAAAAAAAAAGGAATAAAAACAATTTGCAAAAAACACATAAACATTGCAACATATGTCACAATTTTTTTTAGAAAATCTCTGAAATTTGTTCCTGTTTTATGTCAGAGAAAGTGTAAAAATCAAGCTAAGCTTGTCTAACTGAAGCCATATTGTGTGTGTGTGTGTGTGTGTGTGTGTGTGTGTGTCCTTCTCTAGCCCACAGTGCTATGACTGGTACGACAGCGTGTCTGGGTCTGGGTACACTGGCCTTCTTCACAAAAGTGGGCAAGATGGAGGGCTGGAAACTGGCTGGGCCCCCAAAACTATGAGCAGGGAGACAACTGTAAGATGAACTATATGTTGTACAAAGATTTAATGTAATAAAGTTCTTGTGAAAAAGACAAAAAAAAACTCTCGAGTCAGTTCACTTGATTTCATCTCAGTTATTGAAAACAATCCAGAGGGCTGTTTTACAGAGTCAAGACTGAAGTTTAAGCTGGGTATTTCCAGTTATCCTGGCTGAATTTAGCCTCGACTCTGTTTCATGAAAGCAGTGGCACATCAGTTACCATGGAGATTTATTCTATGCAGCTAGCATGCTCTAGACTGGGCTAACAGTCAGGCTTCATTAATCCTGTTCAGTCAGCTGTCACTCTAAACATAAACCAGTGTGATTTTACAGTCACTTCATGTCTGTCTGTCGCTTTAGTTCATCATCCTGCATTAAAATACCACAGGCACATTCAGTTACTTTGTTATTTCATCATTGCTGTTATATTGTGCTTATGAAGCCTGTTGTTCATACTGTTAGAGGTTTGATGAAGATATTATTGCAGCTGTAAAATCATTACAAATGTCTTATAAAGTTGTAAAGGTGTTTTCAAGAATGTTAGTGATGAGGGAGATACACAAAGTCCTGTACACGTGTGTTTCCTCCTTTACAGTGATGTCCCATATAAGTATTGTACATACAATGTAGAGGCATGATATAGGCATATGAGAAAATATGTGGACTACATACTGTATATAGTATGTATGTCTTACACATAGATGCATCTCGATGTAACATCACCACCTCATCAATATTCACTTTAACCCCTTTGACCCTCTAAGTAAAGCCTTTTTGGCACTTATTGGTACTTTTGGTTTCATTCAGTTTGCTCATGAACCTACTATTCAGTGTTATCACCCTGGACTTGACTCTCTCCCACAGAGGTGTCTGTCCTTTATGTCTCTTCTGTCTCTCCCACAGTGTCTGACTACTTTCTAACTAAATTTGAAGTGGCTCTAGCTTGGCCCTGTTATTCAGGCTCAGATGTTTTTACTCCTCGCTGCGTTGGCCCCCATGGTACTGACTCCTCTCATGACACTTGGATTCATCTGCACCTCTTTCTATCAAAACTAGGTAGTCAAAGTGGTCTATACTCTGGTTTAGAGATGACACATGCGCTCTAATGTTTAACTATACAAGGCTACGTAGCAAAGGAGCAACACATTCCTTTCACTGACCAGAGTAGCATTGACAAGTTCAATATGGATCAGATTAGATACTGTCTCAAATTGTGGACTCCTTTTCAAACATCATGTACGTGAGTCTTTGCCAAGAGATTACAGCTAACCTGTGAAGTTTGACTGTCTCAATAATAAACTGATTAATAATTAAGCTTTAGGTTGGCTCACGTGCTTCTGTCAGGTTTACCAGCAGAAACAACTAACTCTGTCACACAGAGAGAAGAACTCACAGAGGAGGAACACAGTCTGGAAGATTGAAGTCAAAATGTCTGCTGCCGGTCTCACTACAGGTCTGATTCTTCCTAAACTTTTATACTTGGATACTCTTTAAAGCTAAAAGCTTTACTTTTATGGCAGTCAAAGGCAGATTTTATAGACAGCTTTCCAGAACACAGATAAAAACTATAAATGACAGAGATAACCTGCATGGTTGAGTGGGTTACTTTAATAATGTCTTCTGATACAGTTACTGATTACCTGTTAAAAAATGTACTCAGTAACATAATCCAAGTATCACAAGACTGAAGTAATGTAACCTGATTACTTTCAGTTACTTCTGGATTACCTCAATATCAAATTTGGTGAAATGGTTTAACCTAATATATGTTTGTTGGTTTATTAAATGTTTGTTTAGCTATCATTTCCTTTGTTATGTGCAAATGCAACTTTGGATTAATAGACAGAATTATGCACTGTTCACTGTTCACATTTTACCCCCAAACCTAAAATAAACTGACAGAAAGCCGACACACATCATCCCAGTTACCAGCATCAACAGCATTGTCCCAAAATATTTTTCATTAGTAATACTAGTAGTACCGACAGGTTAACTAGCTAACTGGATATATGAGTAACTAATGTTAGGGGTTGGCACGTGTCACTAAAGTTAGTGGTTGGTCTGTGTACGTAACATTGGTGGTTGTGTTGTGTAGCTACAGTTAGTGGTTGGTCTGTGATGCTAAAGTTAGCAGCTGGTCTTCCTGTAAATGTTTCTTTAAATTAGATCTTAAGACAGGTTAACCCTCCCAGGTTGTATAGTCCCAAATATTTTTCAGCTGTAATACCTATAGTATTGACAGGTTAACTGGATACATTTGTAGCTAACATTAGGGGTTGGTCTGTGTAAGTAACATTGGCAGTTGCTCTGTGTAGCTACAGTTAGTGGTTGGTCTGTGAAGCTAAAGTTAGTGTTTGTTCTGTGATGCTAATATTAGGTCTTCCTGTAAATGTTTCTTTAAATTAGATCTTGAGACAGGTCAATGGCAAAATTTCCTCCCAGTGAAAGCATTTTTTCCAGAGATAATGAACTGGTAACTGTCAGATGAATTGGTTTTGCTGAGACCAGAGTGGTGTTGAGACTCGTGAAATGTGTGCACTGCACATGATGATATATTTTCCTTTATTTAAAATATATTTTAAAATATTTTTACTAAATGTATCTGTAATCTGTCTGTGCCTTATTTTTTGCAATTGTGTGGAATACAGTTATTTTTTTTGGTATCCTAATGATGTAATCCCATTACATGTAACCTGTTACTCCCCAAGCCTGCCCCTTTGTGTACATAATGTTCACAGGATACTTGTCTAGGCCTTTGTGTTTTGTTATCAGCTTGACATCATAATTTAGATGCATATGAATCTTTTTTGCAGGCTGATCGATTCTGACTAAATATTTCAAACGGTCCTGATCATTCTTGTTAACTACCTCAGGATGTTTACAGGTTCAGTCAGACCGTTTGTTCTGCACTGGTAAAAGCAGGATGTGATGTGTAGAACTATTTTATCACTCACACATTCATTGGAAACTAAACTGCACTGCTGTGACAGCTGACATTTTGACATCCTCGACACTCTGATTGAGAGACAATTTGGTACATGATTTGTTTTTGTTCAGTTGATTATGGGGTGTCTGTCAAAGAGGAGAAAATATTTCCATAGTCAAGTTCTCTTCTGTACCTGCAGCCAGCAGCTCCTCTGCGGTCACTACTGCATCACCTCCCAGCAAAAGTCTCCGACTGGAAGCTGCTGACATCGCTGTGGTTGTCGTCTACTTTATCTTTGTCATGGTGGTCGGAATCTGGGTAAGACCTGGAAGTGACTCAACTCAGTTTAAACTTATACTTTCATTATTATTTTTAACAGGGTTAAAAGGGAGGGTTACTTTAAAAACGGATTCCGATACACAGGATTACATAATCTGGACACAAAAGAAAGGTAACTGTATTCCATTACAGCTACTGATAAAATATGTATATATATATATATATATATATATATATATATATATATATATTAGTAGGATTACAATTTTAAATTTAAGAACAATATTCTACCATGCACAGTGCACACACAGCTGCCAATTCATTATCATGACCTCTAGTGAAAAAATGCTTTACTGAGTGGAAATTTCAACATTTTTTTGGCTTTAAATCAATCAATCAATCAATCAATAATTAAATAGCACAACAAAAAGAAGGAACAGCTTATAAACTTATAAACCTAACAACCAACATAACACAGAAATGATTAATCTATATTAATTGACTATTAAATTAATTTGCATCTATTTTGGTTGATTATTTATTTTGAGTCATTTCTTCAGAAAAAAATGTCCAAATTCTCTGATTTCAGCTTCTTAAATATGAATATTTTCTGATTTCTTTACTCCTCTCTGACAGTAAACTGAATATTTTTGAATTGTGGACAAAACAGGACATTTGAGGACGTCATCTTGAGCTTTGGTCAACATTTTTCACCATTCTCTCCCATTTCAATTCATAATTAATTAATTGAGAAAATGACTGACCGATTGATCGATGATGAAAATAATTGTTAATTGCAGTAAGTCAAAAGAAAGGGAAAGTAGTCAAGTTACATTACTTTAATATTGTGATGCTTAGGGGCGGACGTTTAGCTCAGTTGGTAGAGCATCCGCCCCATGTATGGAGGCTGTTAGTCCTCTGCAGTGGCCGCTGGTTCGACTCCCGCCTGCGGCCCTTTACTGCGTGTCGTTCTCCCCCTCTCTTCACCCCCTTTCCTGTCTATCTTCAGCTGTACTATGAATAAAGGCACAAAAGCCCAAAAACATAACTTTAAAAAAAAAATATTGTGATGCTTGGATTACGTCACTGACTGCATGTTTTACCAGGTAATATTGTAATACATATTTAAAGTAACCCTCCCAACCCTGTTAGAAATGTAGAGAATCACCCCTGGTTTGATTTGTGTGCAGAAAGTCACCAGAAAATGTGAATTTTATTTTGATTGTAAATGTGTGTTTTTTTCATGAGACCACAGTACTGCTGTGTAGTAGCATTGTTTCTCTCTCTTCTATAGTCATCAGTGCGAGCCAATCGCAGCACTGTGGGCGGGTACTTCTTGGCGGGCCGTTCAATGACCTGGTGGCCTGTGAGTACCAAACTTCTGACTGGTGTGCACGATGTTTTGTTGTCAGTTCAGTGTTAATGCTATATGCTATATGAACAACATACAATACTTTTTGTATTGTCTGAGTTCTAGTCCTGTTTTGTACTGAATATTGTAGATTCATTGGGCTTCTGTTGGACCTGCATTACAGAACAGTTCTTGTGATGTGATGTTTTAGTGTGGAATTTTAGTACAAATTATAAAATAGTTATTTATGAATAGTTAATAAGGAGCTAAAATACACTTGCGCATGTATTTCATTGCCCTCAGTTGTAATGTATGTCTATATGTACATGACTTTTGCCTGAAGAGACTGTTGTAATCTGGACTAAATCAACAAAGCTGTAATCAACAAAGTTTTTAACAAAAGGAAGTCTTCATTTTTGAAGTACGTTTCTTTTTTCTCTTTTTTTTTATGATTCTGTATTACCTGTATGTGTTTACAGATCGGAGCCTCTCTGATGTCCAGTAATGTTGGCAGCGGTTTGTTCATTGGTTTAGCAGGAACAGGAGCAGCTGGAGGCATCGCTGTGGGGGGATTTGAATGGAATGTAAGAAATACAATCTGTGACTGGTGATTGTGAATGAAAAGCTTTTTTTTTTTTCAAAGCAAATTCTTAATTGAGGTCTGGGCTCTGACTTGGCCACTCGAGAATATTGACCAGGCTCATAGCTACCACTGAGGATACCAGGGTCGTGTTCTTGATATTTTTTGCGGGTATTTTTCAGTTTTTTAACGTGTATATTTCTTAAAATGTTAAAGGCAAATTTCTAAAATCACTTGTGAACAAAGGAACAAAGGTTGGCATGCATCATTTCTGTATGCATTTCTGTATTATGTATTGTAATGTATTATATTTAATTCAAAGAAATTCTTTAGACATTTTAGACATTACACACATTTTTTTTGTTAACGTGTGTTATTGTTAATAACATACAAAAAATATGAACATTTACCAGGAAATGAATGGGAACCTAACTGTGAACCATTAGTTAATGAGTAACCTCTAATCAAATTTTATAGAGTTGCTCATGATGAATTAGTTTGTGAGTACTTCCCTAATAATTCCTAATGGAGGACTATATAATAGATAATGATGAATTACTACATAACAGAGTGGGAATCATTAGCTTCCTGATGAACCCTGAACCAGCTGGTGAAGTTTACTTTACGGGACACAACACAAAAATAGTAAATAATGGTTAACTAATTAGTAATTAATGAGTTGTCTAGTTGACTAGTTTTGTGCCCTTCACCAGCTGGTCCAGGGTTAATCAGGAACTGTTCATAAAGAAAGTGATCAGTGTGATCAGTTCTCAGATTCATGAAATCTTACCTAATGATTCATTAATAAAGGATCTCTCGCTCTGGTCTCTAGTAACTTATCATTACGTACAACAGGAATGATTAGGGAAGTACTTATTAACCAATCTTTGATTATCAAGTTGTTCCTGATTCATTCCTCACATATTTCTTCATTAACTAATCATTCACAACTGTATCAAATTTGCGTAGGAGTTACTCATTAACTAATGGTTCACTAGCAGTTAGTCCGTCATTCATTCCTCACTCGTTATTTCATTAACCAATCATTAGTCATACAGTATTGTAAAGAGTGTGTGTGTGTGTGTGTGTGTGTGTGTGTGTGTGTGTGTGTGTGTGTGTGTGTGTTTGTGCAGGCAGCATGGGTGCTTGTGGCTCTGGGTTGGATCTTTATTCCTGTCTACATATCTGCTGGAGTCGTGACCATGCCCGAATATCTGGCCAAACGCTTCGGAGGACGGAGGATACGCATATACATGTCTGTTCTGTCCCTCATCCTCTACATTTTCACCAAAATATCTGTAAGACACACACACATGCACATTTACATTTCTTCACGTTGCAGAGTCTTTTTTTACCAAAGCAATAAACAGTGTGCACATGTGTTCAAATAACTGTGTGTATTACCCAGACAGATATCTTTTCGGGGGCGTTGTTCATCCAGGTGTCTCTGGGCTGGGATCTCTATCTGTCCACAGGGATACTGCTGCTGGTCACTGCTGCTTACACAGTGGCAGGTAAACTCATTCAGTCAGCTGACTTCTGCTTGGTGGGGGTTTTGCTTTCATGCCACGTTCACACAGAAAACGAAGCAAATTTTTGCCTGCCATCACTTGTGCAAGTTTGCCCGTGGGACCCTTTTTGGGATGACCTGCCAGTGCAGGATGTACTGCAAATTCTGTTTTAGGGGTCAACCACACACTTATTTGGTATTGGTTGAAGCTGCAGCTGGTCAAAGTTCACCAAAAGCACAGGTTTTAATTGCACCTTTGCTCACATAGAATGGATGTATAAAAGTATATATTTTATACTGCAGACACCAAGTGTGTGTATCTATGCGTGTGTGTTCAGTTCAGCCTCTGACTGAACTCAACTCACCAGAGACTCTCCTGTTGTTCCCCTCTCCTCATTATTCATGAAGTAAAGTACATTTCCTCTCTGGTAAGGAGTCAACATGGATGAAGAGGCGTACAGCAGCTCTGTCCGTCCTCTCCACCCAGTCCTCCCCACTCAACGCTCTGCAAATCCCTGCCATACATTTGAAATTTTCAGTCATGTCGGAAAAGTTTCACTGTATGAATTATCGTATGCATCTAACGCCATTCGTGCTATAAGTGATGCTTGGTGTCTATTTGCATCTTTGTATTGACTTAATGTGTAACTGAAGACTGATGGTCTGATGGTCTGGGCACATCAGGGAGTTACAGAGTTACTGGGATCTTCTGGTAGTTGCTTCTGAAGAGGACTGTAAGATGTGGTTGAAACCTCTAGAAAAAGATAGTATTAGTAAGAATTAAATTAAATTCAAGTCAGTGACTTAAAACAATGATTTAAACAATATTTTATCCCACCATGTTCTCAGAACAAACTGCCAGTTTATTTACTGCTGCTTCATACTTACCTTGTGAGGCAGCTGGATTTGCATGAGAATCTATCTTGCCAGGCTTCAAGTTAACTGTTTGTGTCCGCACCAAAAGTGGTGCAGCCAATCAGCGTCCTAGGGGGGACAACTGGCAGCTGCGGGCGTGCTTTTAGGTGTGATGACAGCAAGAAGTGTCTATGGAAGCAACATGCAATGCTGTGATAGCATCAGTTATACCAGAACTGGAGTGTATTTCTTTATTGAAAGAAGAGCAAAGAACGGCACTGAGGCTTGGATGTTTCGCTGTTCTCCTTACCAGCTTCGGCAAGAGTTGGAGCTGATTGGTTGAAGTTAGCCTGCGTTAGACGTGATAAACAGATGGTTCCTCCAATCACCTGCCAAGTGTTTTTTTTTTTTTTAAAGTGCTTGCCCTTTTCCAAACAAAGAGAAAAAGACTACTTCCCAGATGATTTCATGGAACAAACCATCTGGCATGTGTTACTTTCATACAGCTCTGTTTGAATTACAGCATTGTCCTAAAAGGTTAGGGTTAGGCAAGTAGTGGTTATGGTTGGGGTTAGGGTAATCTCCAGCAAATGAATGTAAGTTATTGTTATGTCCTCTGAAATGATGGAGACACAACGGTGTGTGTGTGTGTGTGTGTGTGTGTGTGTGTGTGTGTGTGTGTGTGTAGGTGGTTTGACAGCGGTGATCTACACTGATGCTCTTCAGACTGTGATCATGGTTGGGGGAGCCTTTGCATTAATGTTCATAGGTGGGGTGCACACTCACTCAATTTTCAATATTGTTTAATAGGCACTTTCTTGTCAAATATGCAAGCCCAGTATTGATAAGTTGTAAAGCAAATTGTATATATCTGTGTATGTGTGTGTGTTGTGTGTATGCACTTGTATTTTTATATTTTCCAGCATTCGCCAAAGTGGGCTGGTATGAAGGTCTAGTGGACAGTTACATGTCAGCTGTTCCCTCGGTGACAGTCGCCAACACCACCTGCCACCTCCCTCGCAGTGATGCCTTCCACCTGTTCAGAGACCCGGTGTCAGGGGACATACCCTGGCCAGGTCTGGTGTTTGGGCTCACTGTGCTGGCTACGTGGGTCTGGTGCACAGATCAGGTGACTTTACCTGCACTGATGGGGTGGTGGGATCTAATATCTGATTCTACAGTATGATGAATGATATTACAAATCCTGTCATTAGTCATTTTAAAAGTGTGAAAATTGAATATCAGAATAGTGAAAATCTTTTTGTTTTCTTGGGTGTATACGCCAGAAGACTGGGTTTAAAATAGAAACATCTGTGAGGTTAAACTGTGGACCTTAAGTTTTGACTTTAGCTGAAAGTGCAATTACATGAACAGTGGAATAATTGACCCTCACTAAACTACTTGAGTCAGCTGAGAGGTGTTTAATGTTTCCATCAGATAAACTATTTAGTAGTGGATAACAACACACAAGACTAATTGCACCAGTGATGAGAAATAAGACACAATCTGGCATAAATCTGACAGGTCACCAAATAGGGTTTAATACCTAACTGAAGAATGACATGTAAATTAAATCCCATTACTTTGTTTTATTAGTTTTGATTATTTTATTATTACTTTATTAATAATAAATGTATTGTTTGTTTGAAAATGTATACAGATTTATGAAATTTGCACATAAAACATTTTATTAATTTTTCATTACATCTCAAGGATCAAATGCAAGGCCTTTAGGGCCCACCAGTGGGCCACGACACACACTTTTGGAATCACTGGTCTAGGGAATGCATTATGTTTATGAGGGTCCTCACAAGTGTTGAAAGGCCTGTGTGTGTGTGTGTGTGTGTGTGTGTGTGTGTGTGTGTGTGTGTGTGTGTGTGTGTGTGTGCAGGTTATAGTCCAGAGGTCTCTGTCAGCCAAATCTTTGTCTCATGCCAAAGGAGGCAGTGTGTTGGGAGGCTACCTCAAAGTGCTGCCTATGTTCTTCATCGTCATGCCAGGCATGATCAGTCGAGCGCTGTACCCAGGTCAGTCTGTCTGCCTCTCTCTGTTGCTTCTTTATGTTTAAGTGCAAGTTTGATTTAATCAGTGCCTCATTAAACCAGACAAACTTTTTATCAAATGTATTCACAGGAAGCCTAATTATTATATTTAAGAGCAGACATAATGTTCACTGTGGAGGAGTTTCACTGTCTTACAAGGGTAAAAAAAAACATGCCAGGAACATAAAAATTCCAAAATCTCAAACACTACAGCATGATTTTTAAAATAGTTCTGAGTAATCTGAAGTACCTGTGCAATGAAAATATGCTAACATACATACATATGATCTTTTAATGTACAACAAATGAACCTGTGTGGAAGGCAGGAGCAGCTGTGTTTTTGTTTTAAAACCTCCAGTCAGGAGACACTTACTATAGAAGCTGAATATAAATGTAACTGACACCACTGACAAATGAAGATATATTGCAGCCACCAAGTAAGATAGTAGTTAGTAAGTAGGTTAGTAAGTATGTAAGTCAGTCAATAGGTATGTAATTTAGTTAGTTAGTTAGTTAGTTAGTTAGTTAGTTAGTTAGTTAGTTAGTCAGTTAGTTAGTCGGTCAGTTAGTTAGTTAGTTAGTTGGTAACTAAGCAAGTAAGTAATTGGGTAAGTTGGTAAGTAGTAAGTTCACTAGTAAGTTAATCAGTGAGTAAGTACCTAAGTTGGTAACTCAGTAAATAAGTAAGTGGGTAAGAGTATGTCAGTTACTAAGTTAGTAAGTAAGTAAGTGAGTATGGCGAGTGAGTGAGTGAGTGAGTGAGTGAGTGAGTGAGTGACTGAGTGAGTGAGTGAGTAGTCAGTCAGTCAGTCAGTCAGTCAGTCAGTAAATAAGTAAGTTGGTAAATACGTAAGTAAGTAACCAACCCACAAACCAACTAACTAATGTTTGACATCTCTTTATTCCCTTGTCTGTGTGTGTGTAGATGAGATAGGCTGTGTGGATCCAGCCGTGTGTGAGAGTGTGTGTGGAGCTTCGGTTGGTTGTTCCAACATCGCCTACCCTAAACTAGTGGTGGAGCTAATGCCTGTAGGTGAGTCACACAGACACACAGGCACACACAAAGCATGGCTTTGAAAATTAAAACTTGTGTTATACACAGTTCTATGTATACAGCTTTAGAAAACTGTGATATACACTGATTGTGACTAAAAGGCAAAACAGCCTTGGCTTATTCGTCATTCCATGGGGAATGAAACTTAGGTCACATTATAACAGGTTGCTGTACATATATAACTATTTCTGCAACCAGTTCAATTCACGGGTGGTTTCAAAGTTTAGAACAACAGGCAAGCTGGAGAGAGGTCTGAACAGCAAGGCAGGGAGGTAGAGTTGAAAGGTGGTTTTATACAAGTAAAATCAAAGTTTAAAATCAAGCTTACAGAAACAACTGCATGATACACAGGAAAAGCACGTCTGTGGGTTAACAGTGAATCAGAAAACACGTTTTAGAGTTTGTATTTGGAGACAGTAGTGAACAGTAATGTGATGCACTATCCAAACAATACATTTTTAACCTTTATGTATTCAGGAAAGTGTCACTGAGAGCAAAGAAGAGCAAAGAATGGTACTGAAGGCTTTTCTTAATGTAAAAGATGTTTTGGCTCTTCTCCTGACCGGCTTCAACAAGAGTTTGATCAAATTGGTTGAAGTGAGTTTGTGTTAGACGTGACAGACAGATGGGTCATCTGGTCACCTGCCAAGTATTTTTTGAAAGTGTCTGCCCTTTTCCAAACAGTTTGTAAGGACGACTTCCCAGATGGTTCTGTGTAACAAACCATCTGGCCTGTCAGGTTAACAGAACGAAGACTGAATCACAAGCGAGGCATTTCAGTCCAGGAGGATGGACATGGACGTGGACAACAAACTTTAATTGAGACTGAAATACTGTAGATCAGTCTAACCAAATCAGTCAGTGTTTTCTGTGCTGTCATATGTCTCTGCATAATTAGTTTTTTTTCTCTGTGTAAACTGATTATTTACTTTTCTTCTCTGTGCAGGTCTTCGTGGTCTAATGTTAGCAGTGATGTTAGCTGCTCTGATGTCATCTCTGACCTCCATCTTTAACAGCAGCTCCACTCTGTTCACACTGGATCTCTACCACAAAGCCAGGCCCAAAGCCTCAGAGAGGGAACTCATGATTGTTGGAAGGTAGCTGTGTGAAGATTAACCAGTACATATCACAAAATTAATACAGGGCTCACAGATTCTGATATACTGTATAAATACACAGCTAGAAGATCGGATGCAAATCCTGCACAAAATAATGCTAAATCATGCAAAAATCAGATCTCCCATCACAAACTCCTGTCATTGGTTCATCTGTGTCCAGAGACAGAGGACTGAGATGAGCTGCAGTTTTCTGTCTCTGAGCCTTTACTCTAAAGATGAATGATTTGTGTGTTTTCAGGGTGTTCATCCTGATCTTGGTGTGTGTTAGTCTGCTGTGGATTCCAATCATCCAAACAGCCAATAGTGGACAGCTGTTTGATTATATCCAGTCAGTGACCAGCTTTTTGGCTCCACCAATCACAGCTGTGTTCCTAATGGCTATCTTCTGGCCACGTGCCAATGAGCAGGTAGGTCTCTCTCTCTCTCTCTCTCTCTCTCTCTCTCTCTCTCTCTCTCTCTCTCTCTCTCTCTCTCTTGGATCAAACATTTTGCCAACACAATATATACAATAGAATATACAGTAAAAGAAAAGAAATGAAAAGAAACGAAAAGAAAGTATCTTATATAGAAATTTTATGACATGCAGTAACATTCTCTCCTCCCAGTTCAAATGCAGTGCTATCTTCTCCTAGAAGGATTTGAATGTGTGTCTCTTTTCGGGGAGCTGGAAAGTCCGAAATTTCCGAATTTCTGATCTGTGTGTGTGTCTCAGGGTGCATTCTGGGGTCTCATGTCTGGTCTGGTGGTGGGTTTGATCCGCATGGTTCTGGAGTTCTCCTACACGGTTCCTTCCTGCGGTGAGCCTGATGATCGGCCTGCTGTCCTGGCTGATGTCCACTACCTGTACTTTGCTCTCATCCTGCTGGCTCTCACCTGCCTCGTCATTGCTGCTGTCAGCTTGGCCACAGCCCCCATACCTAAAGAACATGTAAGGAACATGTCATACATTCATTTCATTTATGTTCTCAGCTTTAAAATGAGAAACAGAAGCACAGACGTCCAGAGTACTGGACAATGAAAACACAGCTGCAATGAGGATTTGATTAACTGATTAGCTGATTGAAAGAAAAACTATTTTGATAATCGATGAATCATTGTCATTTATGAGAGTAAATGAACAGACTTTGGGTTTTGGACTGTTTTTTGGACCAAAGAAGCAATTTGATGTCACTTTGGGCTCTGGAAAATTTTCATTTTTTAGACTAAGTAATTAATTGTCAATCAATAATGAAAATAAGCATTAGTTGCAATGCTTCACTTTCACTATCAATATTCTGTCATGTTTCCTAGACTGTACCACATATGAGCTTAAAGCTACTACAAGGAGTTTTTAACTAGTCATTCTTAATGTCTGCCACTGAGTCGGATTCTCCTTGAAATCAATTAAATGAGCCTGTGTTTACATTTTTACAAGCAGAGTTACACCGAATAGTGCGTTAGTCAGTTCAAAGGAAGCTGGAGGAGATTATTATTTAGATAATTTTATTTTTGGTGTTATTATGATGGAGGCTACTGCTTTTGTCTGCAGGGGGCTCCAAAATCAACACAGTGTGAAAGTTCCTTATAGAAGTTTTAAACAAAGGATGTCAGTTTCAGTGACCTGACAGACCAGATGGTTTGTTACACAGAACCATCTAAGAAGTCGTCCTTACAAACTGTTTGGAAAAGGGCAGGCACTTTCAAAAAAACACTTGGCAGGTGATTGGATGAACCACCTGTCTATCATGTCGAACACGGGATCAAACAACCAGATCAAACTCTTGCCGAAGCCAGTCGGGAGAAGACTGAAATCATGTTTTCCATGGAGAAAAACCTTCAGTGTCGTTCTTTGCTCTTCTTTCAATGAAGAAATACTCTCCAGTTCTGATATAACTGATGCTATCACAGTATCTACGCTAACCTCTTCAGGAGTCAATATTGTTTGAGATGAGTTGCTTCAATGGACTTGTATTAGTGCTGAAATGTAGTTGCTGGAAGTCCTCCCCGAAGCAGGTGTGGAACAGTCTTTGTGCTTTAAAGCTAAACACTAACACAGACATATGTGCTGGATGTCTTCCTCTCCTGTCCAGCTCTACAGGTTGACCTGGTGGTCCAGACACAGCCAGGAGCCTCGGATCGACCTCACGGGTCCGGTGACGACCTCAGAACCGGTGAACTCTGATCCCAGCTCTGATTCCGAACGCTCGCCGGGCTCGTGGTGGCGGAGAGCTGCTCTGTGGCTCTGTGGTCTGACTGGTTCCAGCTCCGGCACTCTGGCTCCAGCGACTGGAAACTGTGAACTCGCATCCCTGCAGGAGAAGCCGCTCTGGAGACGAGTCTGCGATGTCAATGCCCTGCTGCTGCTCGCTATCAATGTGTTTCTCTGGGGGTACTTTGCCTAATGTACAGCTCTTATGATGTCCTGTACAAGCTGTGGTCACACTTTGTGCATTTTACAGTGCACTAATAAGACGTAACAAACTATACTTTGCACCAAATTGGACAAAAACATGGACTAATATGGTGGCCTAGTAGCTCAACTGGTGAAGCGTGCGCCCCGTGTACTGAGGCTATGAGTCCTCTGTAGCAGCCTTGGGTTTGACTCCTGCCTATGGCCCCTTGCTGCATTTATCCCCCCACTTTGTCACCTCTTTCCTGTCATATCTTCAGCTGGTATACCCTTATTAGACAACAGAGTTGTACTATAAACTAAAGTGCATTCTTTCCTACTGGTAGACCCATATTAGAGGGTATGAACACATTATAGCAGAATTGTACTGTAAACTAAATTTTTCCCACTGTTAGACCCTAAGTAGACTTTATTAGAAGGTAATTAGGGACACATAACTGTACTATAGACTAAAGTGTATTATTTCCCACCTTTAGACCCTCGTCGGACTTGTTAGGAGGAAATAAGTGACATATTACCACAGACTGTGCCAGTTGTGTTGTGATGTGTCCATAATTAACCTCCAATGAAGTCCAGTAAAGGTCTAGTAAAGGATCTAATACTGTCTAATAAAGAACATATTATTTCAGTATTTGCATTATTGGATACAAAGCAAGGCTTGTTAGGTCTTATTAGTGTACCATTAGGTTTATAGTGTCTAACTGGGGTGTAACATATTATTTATATTATTTTGTCTAATTTGATACAAGGTTCAGCTTGTTACGTGTTTTTTGTGTAGTGTAAATTAAAGTGTGACACAAGTTGTTATCAGCAAGGTGAGAGTGATGGACTGGACTGGCATTTTGTTGTCTTTTGTTGAAAAAGGTTTTGATGAAATCAAAGCCAGCTGACACCAATCAGCTGCTGTGCTGCATGTGCATTCTATGCAAAAACAGGCTGTTAAATTGTATTTATAGTGTCTCATCAGAAAATACATTTGTGTTTAACAATGGTACCGTACACTCCGAATTAATAACTGACAAGGTCTGTAGCTGACTTACAAGATCTGCAATTACTGCAATTAATGCTCAAGTCTGTTCTCTGGTAACAGGGTAGGCATTTTCTACTAAATAGTTATTAGTGATTTTTCAGTTATCAAGTATTTCCTCATTTGTTCTTCATTTGTTCCATCGTTTCAAAATTAGTGACTGTATCAGGATACATTTTTAAAGTAACCCTCCCAACCCTGTTCAAAACATATAATAATGTCTTTACCTGAAATTCAATTGTTCAGTTTTTCTTCTTCTAAAAAGTTTTTAAAACATCCATCCAAAATATTCTGGTATACATGCAGCGATAAAACAAGTGGCAGCTAATTCTGTCCGCTAGTCCACAAAAATTACAAGAATATTCAATATCATATCATTAAATCTTTCTAATGTTGTCTTTGCTGGATAAATTTGATGCATCATTTTGAAAGAGACCTCTTTAACTTTGCGATTAAGACAAAATTTGTCCCCAACGAGCTTAATTTTCTGCCAATTAATTTCTCCATAAAGTGGGGCCCAAAAATTCTTGCTGGTGGCAGAGTTATATGGAAAGCCATTTTAGTCAATATTAAATAAATGAGTAAATATATTATATATAAGTAAATATGGCTATGAAATGAATGAATGAATGAATGAATGAATGAACAAATGAATAAATACATAAATGAACGCTTTTCTTTATTTCAGGGCCTTTTATTTCATAATTTGACATTTATTTATTTAATAGACTAGTTTATTTATGTAATTATCTGTTTATTTAAAATAGACTAAAATGGCTTTCCATAGAGTTACAGCTGGTATAAGATTGGTTCTGGTGTATTTATATCTGTTGCTTGTACAACATGTGTGGATTCCACTCCCGGTCAGCAGGTGGCAGTGCGGGTCTTTCTGTTTGCCAGCCGCCGTTAAACGTCAGGAGAAGAAGAGAGGCCTCGTTCCGTTTCCAGGGCGAGTCAGTTGGCGGCTGAAAAGCGCCAAATCCAAAACAAACACACAGTAGCCGGTTTACAGGTTTAACTTTTTCGAAACATGGAGGAACTCTTCAGTAAAGTGTTACAAGTGAACGTCAGGTGCAGAGACTGTGAGGAGAGGTAAGACTTCGACACTGGCGGCAAATTAAGTTAAGTTTCCAGTTGAGAGTTAACGTTATATGGATCATATTTCAACTGTAGACCACCTGCACGTCTTTCTAATGTGTTAATGTTAGCGACATTTTTATTAGTGCAAGACAAAAGACAGTATTAGCTAACGTAAGTTAATACAGCATGAATTGTTAGGTATAACCTCTAACTTAAATCATCAATGATGACCAACCTCGTTTATATAACATTTATATTTCACAAGTGTCATACTGACAGAGCCACTGCAAGAAAACCTTCACTTCAGCTGCTGAGTTAACTTCACAGACAGACTGGAAATGAGGAAAAATTACCACTCAAACCAGTGAATCACTGTGCAGTGGTAAATAAGATATGATATTCCATTATTAGTCCCACAACAGGGAAATTTACAGTGTTACAGCAGCAAAGTGGATAACAAAAATATAAGCAAAAGGAAATAGAACGATAGGAACAATGTAAACAGGGGAAATCTAAAAATAGGAACAGTATTTTTAATATGAGGAGACTCAGCAGTTGAATTTACACCATTGCACAAAGGGAATATTGATATTGCACATAGAATGATGATAATACACCTGATTATTGCAAATTGAAATTAAAGTTTACCTAAGTGAAATACTGATATTGCAAACTGAATTGTAGTGCACCTGACTGCAGTATTGAATATTACACATTGAAATTAAAAATTCACCTGCGTGAAATAATGCACAGTCTTAAGTGACATTACACTTAAAAGTAAGTACTAATATTGCACAACTGGTGCTCATGATAGCATAGACCAGTTGTCAGTTGTTTTGGAAGTATGTGGCCTACCGCTTTGTGTAATATTTATATGAATCAGTTTCATTTTAAATAATGTCAATGTAATTTCATCAACTCATACACACACTGAAATCATTTCACCAGTGACATCATGTCCTTTAAAATGTTACGGTCATCATGAACACAAAACAAACCCACAACGTTGCTGATGCGCCTGCGTCTGGGAGACTGTTGCTAACTTTGATGATGCTGGACAGTATTTCCTGTGAGTTTTTCAAAGCGCTGTAATAAAACACAATTTTAACGATAATTAAAATTTGAAACAGTAATACTAACCTTCAGGAATTTTACTGTTAAACTGGTGATTGTTTTATCCCCCTGTTGGATGTTTCTGGTAATCAACCTTTGGGCAGTGGCATGTAGCCCCCCATACAGGTTGTTTAGGTCTGGACTCGTAGGGACTTCTGCTGTACATTGCTGTCTCACTCCTCAGCTCTCTGTCTGTGAAAGCAGAGAGAGCTACACACGTACAGTGTCAGGATGAAATCAACTGGCATTGATTATTCGTTCTTTAGAACGTAACCACTGTGAAATGATCAGAAAATACACTTCATTCACTCTTGCTATCTCTCCACCTTCCTGAGCTGGGGAGGAGGTGCCAACTTTGAGTGGTGCATTTATCTTCCTGCTTATCTGCCTTTAATGACATTATCATTTTCAGGGGAATTGTAACTGGTTGATTACCTGTTTTACATACTTTACATACTGGAGACTTTGGGTTATTTACTTATTAACAGTTTATTTTTGCAGGAAAGCAAATATCCGTGTCACCATTGCTCTTCATATGACAACAAGTCCAGTACACAAAAGGGTGAGTTGGAGTTTGGTTTCAATAATTTAGTAAGAGTTCTTTGTGTAGTAGTTTTTTCAGCCTGTACCATTAACAAATAATTACCTGCTTGACATGGCCAATACTGATAAAATAACTGAAAATGTCATAATTTTGTACTTTAAAAATACGTTTGTATAACCTGTAGTTTATTCAAACTTGAGGATAAGAAAAGGCTCAGATGTAGTGACTACAGATGAATGATTTTATATTCCACAGTGCTGACTGAACCATGACATGTCATCACTATCATAACTAAAACAAAGTTCTGACTCTTAAAGTGTTCAGTTAGTTTTTCTGGTAACATTCATCAAAAAACATGACAAATATAACTTGGCATTTACAAAGCATTTGCCTAATAATTCAAATTAAATGCATATAGGGTTGCAGCTAATGATTATTTTCTTTGTCAAATAATCTGTTGATTATTTTCTCAATTAATCAATTAAATAATCCTGTCAGGATCTTGTCAATTGAAAAACATGGACGTACGTCTGTGTGCTCCGCATGTTTGGACCTATTCTTCAAGTCTGTCCTGTAACTATTATTTTCATTATCAAGCAATGTGTTGATCATTTTCTCCTCTAATCGATTAGTTTTTTGGTCCATTAAATGCCAGAAAATGTTTATCAATGTTTCTCGAAGTCTGTCAAAGATGACGTCCTCAAATGTCTTGTTTTGTCCACAACTCAAAGATACTCAGTTTACGGTCAGAGAGGAGTAAAGAAACCAGAAAATATTCACTTTTAAGAAGCTAAAATCAGAGAATTTGGACATTTTTCTTAAAAAAAAAAAAAAGTCTCAAACCAATCAGTCAATTTTGAAAATAGTTGGTGATTAATGTAATAATTGATTAAATGCTCAAATGTCTTCAAATGTCTTGTTTTACTCACAAATCAAAGATATTAATTTTTTACTTTCATAGGGGAGTACCAAAAAAAAAGAAAACAATAAATAACATATAAGAAGCTAAAATGAGATTTTTGACCTTTTTTCTTAAAAAAGTAACCGAACTGATTAATCGATTATCAAAATATTTGGTGATTAATAGTCGGCTAATCAATTATTTGTTGCTGCTCTACACTGGACACTTCAGTCCTTTAACCTTTATTGTGTAACCACAGACCGCCTTTCTGCCTGGTGACTGACTGTCTGTTGTTTCTATTATTCAGGATCTTCTAGTAAAATTAACAGATGATATAGATCCATATTTTCTCTTCACCCTCTCTATATCAGAAGAAGATTTCCAAAGGTAAGCATCAGTAAAATTGTATCAATGACATTCCTCAGTGTTTGAATTGAGGATGTCTTGAAGGTTTCTTTAACCCACTGATCTTTTCTTTCTTTGTCGTTGTTTGTATAGTTTGAAAGTCCAGCAGGGGCTCCTGATCGACTTCTCGTCATTTCCTCAGAAGTTTATTGACCTGCTCAATCTTTGCTATTCTGAGCAAGAATCAGACAATCCAAGGTATGAAGAAACAACATCATACTGTTCATATAAAGAAAAGCAGCTTCATGCGATGTACTGATTTTTATCAGTCTTAATAAGTTTATCAGTCTTATAATTTCATTTTATTTTTTAACATAAATATTCTGAGATTTTGATAAAATTGCAAATAATGCTGACATTAGTTGATTTAGATTCCTTTTTTGTGTTTGTTTGCAAATTCCTGGAGAGAACTTGACATGCACGTGGTTGCTTTTTGTCATCTTATCAAGTTCAATCTGGTGTAGACAAAATATTAGACACCTTTCATTTTAATGTACCTCAGTAAAACGACTGTTTTTGATCTTTTCCCACAGGTTTCTTTTGCACTTGTCATGTCAGTCTGCAGCCCTCGAAGGCCCGGCCAACTTCAGCGTTGTGGAGACAAATGCATTCAAACACCTGAACCACTTGTCTTTACGGCTCGCTCAAGGCTCCGACAAAGAGATTAAAGACTATCTGGCCGTGTGTCTGTCCTCTCTGAAGGTCGGCTCATTCAGCAGAATGCTTCATCATAATACTGTCTGGCCTTTTGAATTGAGCTTTAAATGGCAAAAAGTGTATGTGAGCAAACTGACTAACTGTCTGCAAAGCTAATACGTTTTAAAGTAGTTGTGAAGTAGTTTCAGTGGAAGTATCTTATCAAAGCAATCATTTCTTGAGTCGTGTTTATAAAGGTGTGTCATGTCAATGTTTCAGGCAGAAAAGCAGGCCCTAGAGATGAAGCTAAGGAAGACTGAAGATGATCTGTCCAGACAGCTGAGTTATGCTCAACAGGTGTGTTTTCTCATTGGACTTTGTGTTTAGAACCTTGTTTTAATTGTGCCAGTGCATGTAGGCAAAATCAACTTTAATGTCCACTGAACAGATAATCAGTGAATGTTCACATTTCCAGCCAATCAATAGATTACCATTGGTTGTTTTAGCTGGTGAATAAAGCACAAGTACCAGCAAATAGCATATCGTCATTGCCCTGTAAAAAAAAAACAAAAAAAAAAACACCTCTCTCCAAATTTGGTGATTTTGAATTTCAACTAAAACTGAAGGAGGGAGTTCTCCTTCACTTTTAGTGACTTCTTTTAAACATTTCCTCTATTTCTTAAGCCAAACAAACCTTTTACAAAACCACTGGATAACTGAAAAATGCATTGCCACCAAGCTGAAAACATGGCTGTTTTTCTTCACTCTTGAAAACTGTATTTCATTTCAAAGTGACAAAATTTTACCAACATTTGGCTGATGTATGGTGCAAATTTTGCTCCGTGCATGTAGGTGCAGCAGCATCATCTGCGCCTGCAACCAGTGTTGTTAAAAATATTGGTATATCAATGCTGAATATTTGAAATGATTTCAGTACTCAACTTTTCAAAGTATTAATACTCTGGAACCAGCTGACACACACCGCAGCAGTGCCCACGTAGTCCCGCCTCCTCTAACTTTACTCACAGCGCCGTCTTCTTCTCACCACTCGTCTCATTTTCTATATCTGTTGTCATGTTATAGCCTTGTTATTTTTATCCATTAATAAAAATCTAAAACGTAATGCCTTCACTGTTGAAACAGTTTCAGCCTTTATACAAACTGGATATTGTGTACTGTTGTATAGAGCTGCATCGAAATTTGAAATGTCAGTACTGTGACAACACTAGCTGCAACTAACGATTATTTTCAGTATCAAGTGATCTGATGATTATTTTCACAATTAATTGTTTAGTCCATAAAACGTGAAAAATGCTCATCAGGAGGACCCAAAGTGATGTCATCACATTGCTTCTTTTGTCCAATCAACAGTCCAAAACCCAAAGATGTGTCATTTACTCTCATAAATGAAGACAAAGACAAAGAAAAGTAGCAAATCCTCACATTTAAGAAGACATTTGTACTTAAAAAATGACCGGAAAGGTGAATCGATTAGGGCTGCAACCAATGATTATTTTCACTATTGATTAATCTATTGTCCATCATTTTCTCGATTAATCGAGAGATCGCAGATATCCGTGTGCTCCACGTTTGGACCTGTTTTTCAAGTCTTTCCTGTAGCCATTGTTTTCATTATTGATTTGATAATTTTCTTCATTAATTGATGAGTTGTTTGGTCCCAAAAAATGTCAGAAAATGCTGAAAAATGTAAAATGTTTCCCAAAGACCAAGATGACGTCCTCAAATGTCTTGTTTTGTCCACAACTCAAAGATATTCAGTTTACTGTCAGAGAGGAGCAAAGAGCAAAGAAACCAGAAAATATTCACATTGAAGAAGGTGAAATCAGAGAATTTGGACATTTTGTTCTTAAAAAGTAGTCAAAAGAATTAATCGATTATCAAAATAGTTGTGAATGAATTCATCGAGCATCAAAAGGGTCCGGGATGAATCCAAGATCTCCTACATAAACAGGCAGAATACTGAGCTGAAACTACCTCTGTGATGTCTGTAGAAGTGTGCAGGATTATTCTGCTGCAGCCTGATACCATCTGCATGTGTTTTTAATCAAAGTAAAACAGACAGTGTGGCACTGCACTTGGGTGGGGCCACAAGTCAGAGGATTTATCAACATATCTGTGCTGCTGCCTTCAAGTGGCTACAGGGATTTCATTATTTAAATATTTATATTGAATTTTCTTGACATAAATCAGCAAACCAATCCACATCAACCCCAAGCCACAGCTGCCCCACACATGCGCACAGAACATCAAACGCTGAAGAGAACAGATGTTATTAAAAAAAAATAAGAAGAATACATCAGTGTAGATTTGGCCTGAATGTGGGGTCCCTGTGTCAGAGGGGGACCATGTCAGAACGTTCGAATCAATAACTGCCATAAGTTGATGTCGGTCAGATGGAGCCTCTAAAGCACTGTACTCACTCAGCTGTAATAGTCTGTGCTTCTGTGCCTGCAGCTTTATGAACTCTTGTATGAAATAGATATGACATCCTTTTACAATAGTTAATTTCCAAGCTTTCTTCTGGTTCCAGGGATTCCACAGAGGTGGTACAAGTACACTCATTCTGTCCTCAAGCAGAAGTACTGATTCAACTTCTTTACTGCAGAAAAAGTGAACAAGTACAGGCTCTCAAATGTACTCAAAGTATAAAAGTAAAAAGCAGCTGGGTAGCAAAGGTAACTGAGCCTCAGCTTTTACAGTCAAGTCTCCGTCTGTATCGTCTTGTTACATCTTTTACATCATTTTCATATTGTTACATCTTGTTAGGCCATTTGCTTGCTATGTTGTTTTCATCTTGTTAGGTTTTGTTACATTGTTTTTGTCTTGTTACATCTTTTACATCATTTTTGTCTTGTTATGTCGTTCACTCATTTTCATCTTATGTCATTCATCTTATGTAGTTTACGTCTTGTTATGTTGTTTTTGTCTTAAGTCATTTGTGTCTCGTTACGTTTCTTAGTCGCTTTCATCTTATGTCGTTTTTGTCTTGTTACGTCTTTTAGTCATTTTTATCTTATGTAGTTTTCGTCTCATGTCTTTTAGTCATTTTCGTCTTATGTCAATTACATCTTGTTACATTCTTTAGTTGTTTTCGTCTAATGTAGTTTTTGTCTTGTAATGTCTTGTATGCCACGTTTGTCTTGTTATTTCTTTTCGCTGTTTTTATGTTACATTGTTGTTATGTAATTTTTGTCTTGTTACATTTTTTACACCATGTTCATCTTGTTCTGTCGTTTTCATCTTGTAACATCGTTTAGTCGTTTTTCTCTCGTTATACTTTTTTGTCTTCTTGTGTCTTTTACGCTGTGTTTGTCTTGTTACAATGTTTTCGTCTTATTACGTCTTTTAGTTGTTTCGGTCTTGTTGCGTTTTTAAAATTGTAGGGAGTAAAAGTAAAAAGAAATACCTGAAAAACCTACTTAAGTACAGTACTTGTACTAGTATTTGAATGTTTTCAGTCAGAATAAAGCAGCTGTGAACAACAGATACTGTAACAATCACCCACATTGATTTCTAGTTAAATGCAGGAGTTTTGTGTTCCAAGAGTTTTGTGTAGAATGAACAAAAAAAGAAACGGCACTGATCTTAACATTTTTGTATTTGTTTCATAGACTTTGTCTGAGAAGACTAAAGAGTTGGACAAACTGCGCTCAGAGTGGACCAGTCAGAGCAGCTGTCTGTCCAGCCGTCATTCTCAGGAGTTACAGTCAGAAAGAGAAAAGGCTGTAGAGGTAAGACTCTTTATCTTCACTGGACTGTGTTTCTAGTGCAGTTGATGTTAACGGATGGTAAATTATAAAAAATGAAAAAAGTAGACCCAGGTTGTATTAGCTATATCGTTTCTCTGCCACATGTCGTGTATTTAGTGATTCAATGGGGAAAGAGTCATTTCTTTGGAACATATCAAGCACATGGATGAAAAGCAAAGAGGTGGATTATGAGATCTTTATCCAGGATGTCTTTGTGGTATCTTCAGTTACAGAGCAGGCTTCAGCAGCAGGCTGAGCAGCTCCGTCAGGAGCTGGAGAGTTCTCATAAGAAGAGTGCCCAGCAGCTGCAGAGCAGACTGATGGAGCTGGAGGCCTCCTGCAAAGAGCTGACTGAGAGGAAATACAAGAACGAGTCTGTCATCAGAGACCTGAAGATCAAACTAGTGGGTGTAGAGGAGGTGAGTGAATGAAGAGGCCGGGTGAGGAATGAATGCTGGAGTTCTAAGCCTACAATAACTGACTGATTTTCTTCTCTTTGTTGTCCTGGACACCTGGGGTCAGCAGAAACAAGCTATGAAAACCAATATTGACATACCATCAACTTTAAAGTTGATATGGTGAACATAGCCAACAATTATGAATTTAAACATCCAGCTGTTACACAACATTATTGTTTATTTTGAGTCATGTGTCGTGTGTCTGACCACCAAGTGAATGTGACTCCAGCCGTCCACCAATTATTATGGTAAGACAATTCTTAGATAAAAAATTGAAATTCTGAGATAAAAAGACATAATTATGAGATAAAAAAATCTACGTTTTGAGTTAAAAGTTGAAATAATGAGGAAAAAAGTCATTATATAATCATGATTTCGATTTGTCATAATTATGACTTTTTAATCTCATAATTATTAGATTATTATTAGATTTTTATTTCAAACATGTTTTATCTCATAATTATGACTTAACATGGGGATATTTTTCCCTCACTGCTGGAAAAGGGCTTCCATAGTTTTTGGACTCCTATCAACTTCTGAGGGGAATATACGGCTCTTTAGCTCCTAAAGGCTCCACTTTGTCCACCAGTTAGTCTCTAACTGTGTCTGTCTGCAGTTTGCTGCTGAGCAGCTAGTGTACTGTCGGCTTTTATCAAATTATTTGGCTTTTATCACATAAAAACAGCTGCCTGCTGTGGGCCTGAAGTAATATCCAGGGGAGTGGTTGATACAAACAAGTAGAGGCTGCTCCCAGATACAGGCCGGGCAAAAAAAACAAGGGTGGATAAAGTTCTGGTGCTGCCCAACAGGGACACACAAAGCTATTTGTGTTTCATCATGTATGTTTAATTATCAAATTATGCAAATTATCTAATTAGAAAAGCAGAATAGACAAACAAACTTTGACAAAGCTTTCACAATATTGCAAAAAAAAAAAAAAAAAAAATTAGACTAGCTTCAAACGTTTTTTCTTTTTTTCTTTTGTCCATAAAGAGTTTATGTGAGAAACAGACAATGGAAACATTTTTGTTTAATAACCTTCTATACGTAATGAGAGACCTGTTCTTGACACCTCATCAAGAAATTAGGTTTCATATGAGCTGCATAAAAAGAGCCTACCCAATAAACAGTAAGGTCTTGTCAGTCAAGCTCTTTCAGCCCCATGTTGTTCATTTTGAGGTAATTATTTGACTCAACCCAGCTGATGGAAACCCACTTAGGGCTGCAACTACCAACTATTTTGATTGTCAGTCATCGATTATTGAAAAAACTATTGAAGTGAGTTTGTGAGAGACAGAGACACAGATTCTTC
Organism: Lutjanus campechanus; assembly: GCA_027495735.1. Classification (NCBI taxonomy): domain Eukaryota; kingdom Metazoa; phylum Chordata; class Actinopteri; order Lutjaniformes; family Lutjanidae; genus Lutjanus; species Lutjanus campechanus. The sequence goes on from JAJHUR010097224.1 coordinate 33,447, forward strand.
AAATGTTAGTCTAAATAACTACTGCTGAAGTACTGATGTAAGAGGATGTAATAAGATGAAAACGATGTAAAATATGTAGCAGTGCAAAACAGACAGAAAAGGAGACTTGGCCACAGAAAATGTGAGGTTCATCTATATTTGCACGGACACAGTTGGTAGAAATGTCCTTCAGATGATGACTTTTTACTCTATACTTTGAGTACATTTCAGAGCCTGTACTTTTACACTTTTACTTGAGTAAAGAAGTTGACTTTTACTAGAGTGTTTTTTACAGAAGTATCTGTACTTCTGCTTGACTAAAGAGTGTGTGTACTTTTGCCACCTCTGTATAATGATCGTTTAAATCATGTGTAGTGTTGACTGCATGTTTTGTTGTGTGTGTAGGAGTGCCAGCGTTCGAAGCAGCAGGTCCTGTCTCTCAGGAGGGAGAACAGCACTCTGGACACAGAGGTCCATGAGAAGGAACGCTCGGTGAGCCAGCTGCAGATGAGAGTGGCTGTCTTGGAACAGGAGAACAAAGATAAGGAGCAGCTCATGCGCCGCACTAAAGAGGTGCTGGAAGCCACTCAGCAGCAGAAGGTAAGAGCTGCAGCTTCAAATAGTGTTTATTGTTCTCTTTTTTATTACCTGAAAAGCAATGATGGGTAAAAAAAAAAACAAAAAACTAACATTACATCACAGTAAGCTTAAGTTACTCAAGTGCTGGTCAACGAGGTCTGCTGCTGATAATCATATGAATTTATTAGGGCTGCAACTAATGATTATTTTCATTGTCTCGTTGAAACAATTAATAATTCTTTCACAGTTAAGTCAGTTGAGTCCACTATGTCGAGCACAAGGACGTAGGCTGCAGGTCCTTTGATCATGCATACATGCAAGCAATTGCATGGTGGAGGGGATTACACCAGGCTTAATCTGTAAGTAAGTTTTTGGTCTAATTTTGTTAACGTATATGTTTGTTTGTTTTTCTAGGAATCAGTGGAAGAAAATGCTGAAAGTAAAGAACATCAGATTAGAAAACTTGAAGCAACAGTGAAATCACTGTCTGAGGAGCTGATAAAGGTTCGTACAAACAGACAATACTCTATACTTGGATATCAGGAGGCATTCCACGTACACTCAGTTCACAGTTTATAGGTACACCTACAGCACCTAAAATCAGTGTAGTCTAATACAGCAGTCCTGCAATAAATTCTACCTTCATGAAGGCTTTTTGTTGAAACTGTCCTAGTGAGGTGTTGATTCAGCTGTATTATCATTTTGGAGGATGTGCTGTACGGTGCTGTTGAACTGTATTACATGCTAGATCAAGGTGTTTGTGTTCTGTAGCCTGGCCTCATTGATATAAAGTGGGAGGACAAAATACTAGAAACACTGGTTGTCGTACATGATAAACTTGTGACTGTGTGTATAACTGCACCTCATGTTTGAATGTGATCCAGTCCATTTTCTTACCTCCTTTTTATTTTTTCTCCAGGCTAATGGGATCATTAAGAAGCTGCAGGGAGAGGTTCGAGGCCTTGTTGGAAAAATCAAAGTCAAAAACACTGTGACTGTGTCACAGGAGAAGGTCCTCCAGGACACAACAGACAAACTTCAGCGAGTTGAGAAAGATCTCCAGAGTACTCAGCAGCAGCTCATCACCAAGGATGAGCAGGTATGTGTTCAGATGGTGGAAACTGTCAGCGGCATTTAGGCCTTTCTTCATCTCTTAATAATGTTGTGAAGCAGCGCCGTCAAGTGTGGACTTTTGGCTCTGAATATGTACTGATCTCACCACTAATCAATTGATTCCCACAGAAAAATATAAACATATGTGTACAGTATATGTTGCAATTTTAAGGCAAAATTCTATACACTCTTAATGAATCTTACATTAAAACAATGACAAAACATTAGGGCTGCAACTAACAATTATTTTCATTATTGCTTAATCTGACAACTATTTTCTTGATTAATCAATTAGTTATTTGGTACTTTAAATGTTAGTAAATGCTGAAAAATATTGATCAAAGCTCAAGATGACATCCACAATTGTCCACAATCCAAATATATTAATTTAACTGTCATAAAGGAGTAAAGAAGCCTGATAATATTCACATTAAAAAGCTGAAATCAGAGAGTTTTTACTTTTTTTTTTATTTAAAAAATAAGTCAAAAGGACAATCCATTAATTAATCCTGCCACAGTCTTGTCATTTCCTGTAACAATTATTTTCATCATTGCTTAATCTGTCAGTCATTTTCTTCATTAATCCATTAGTTATTTGGTCTATAAAATGTCAAACTATTGATTAGTGCCCAGGACGATGTCCAAAAACCTGAATATATTTATTTAACTGCCATAAGGAGTAGAAGTAAAGAAGCCACAAAATATTGACATTTAAGATGCTGAAATCAGAATTTTCATATTTTTGTATTAAAAACAGACTCAAAACAATTTATCAATTATCAAAATTGCTGGCAATTAATTTGATGATCAGTTAAATATTGATTAATCGCTGCTGCTCTACAAAAGATGTAGTTTAATGACACTGTGAAGGAGCGTGAGATCATCGGAGCTGTTACCTGCACTGCTGAACAACCACCATCACAGATAAATCATCATCCTCATGGACGAGGTTATATTCATGTTTTATTCACACTATTGTTTAGTCACGTTTGCCGATTTCCTTCCTCACTCTCTTGACATTTCCGACATAATCCATGTTTTCCTGAAAGTTATACATATAGCAGTGGCTATCATGAAATGCAGGGTTACTTTGAATAAATCACAGATTTCTCTGTTTGTACATTGTTATATTGGATAATAAGGACACAACTCAACAAAATCTCTAAGATATGTCTGGTATTTTTAGACTTTTTAATGCCGAAATGTTACATGTTATAGCTTTAAGCACACAAGGCTTGAGGATACACAGAGGTCAGGGTTGACATCTGCATTGCCTGAGGAAGGAAGATTCTTTTTCAGTATTTCTCTGTTGGACTTGTCTATGGAGGCGTTTGTCTGAGTTTCCAAGTTTTGACTCCAAAGAATCAGTGTGAACTTGTCGTACTCAACATAGAGAAAAGACTTTGTTTTCTTACCAAATTACAGTGAAATGACCCGTGGGTCGGGTCATAAAAATCAACATTCTAATGTTTCCTCTTTTTTGAACGAACAAACACTATTGATTTATCTTTGTACAAACCACAGTGATATTCTGCCATATATTACGCTGTAAGTTTTTACTCATCAAAGTTTTTACCATCCAACACACATTCATTTGTTCTCTCTCTTGCCATCTCTTTTGCATTTAGAGCACAAATTAATATAAAGCATATGATAAAGTAAATACAAAGTACAATTCGGTGGTACCTCTAAGGAAGTAAAGATACAGTACACCATACATGGCAAAAGGCCTCCATACCCTTCGATCATCACATAGTATCCAGCTCTGAGTTTTCCTCCTGTAAAAGCTCTCATATTTCTCCTTTTTTCTGTAATAAAGTCATTAAATGCCCTCCAGATTCCTTCATAAACATCCATTTTCTGTAAGTGTATATTATTCTTTCCCATGACATGCACTGTGCCATATTCTTGACCTAAGCACCAACTGTAGGTGCACCAGTTTTCTTCAAATTAAAAGCAATCACGCGTTTTGGCTGAAGTATAACAAAATCAATAAATGCATATTCTTTGGTTCTCAGTGTGGGATCTGTTGGATACAGGTGTATCAGTATCAGGTTGGAGTTTAATGTAATTAGGGCTGAGCGATTTTGAAGAAATATCTAATTGCAATTATTTTGACTGATATGGTGATTGCGATATGATTTGCAATATAAAAGGAAAGGATCATTTTTACATCACTATGGTGTGTTATTTATTTCAGGGATGTGTGCTTAACAAACATGTTTTATGAAGTCTAGAGAATGATGTGTTGGCCAAGACACCTCTGCAGCACCACAGTATTTAATTTAAAATGGTATTTTGACTCACATTTGACTTTAAACAACTATTGCACATCCTGCAATTTGAATAAACTTTCAATTAATTGTTCAGCCCTCAATGGAATATAATTTTATTGATCACCTCCTTCTAGATTTTTTTTTTCACATTCCCAGATACCATGTACAAGTGTTCCCTGAGCTTCATTTCATTTAAAACAGTGTTGTGTATATTGCTGTTAT
>JAJHUR010097224.1:37635-52299 GCA_027495735.1 Lutjanus campechanus
GAAGATTCTTTTTCAGTATTTCTCTGTTGGACTTGTCTATGGAGGCGTTTGTCTGAGTTTCCAAGTTTTGACTCCAAAGAATCAGTTTGAACTTGTCGTACTCAACATAGAGAAAAGACTTTGTTTTCTTACCAAATAACAGTGAAATGACCCGTGGGTCGGGTCATAAAAATCAACATTCTAATGTTTCCTCTTTTTTGAACGAACACACTGTTGATTTATCTTTGTACAAACTACAGTGATATTCTGCCGTATATTACGCTGTAAGTTTTTACTCATCAAAGTTTTTACCATCCAACACACATTCATTTGTTCTCTCTCTTGCCATCTCTTTTGCATTTAGAGCACAAATTAATATAAAGCATATGATAAAGTAAATACAAAGTACAATTCGGTGGTACCTCTAAGGAAGTAAAGATACAGTACACCATACATGGCAAAAGGCCTCCATACCCTTCGATCATCACATAGTATCCAGCTCTGAGTTTTCCTCCTGTAAAAGCTCTCATATTTCTCCTTTTTTCTGTAATAAAGTCATTAAATGCCCTCCAGATTCCTTCATAAACATCCATTTTCTGTAAGTGTATATTATTCTTTCCCATGACATGCACTGTGCCATATTCTTGACCTAAGCACCAACTGTAGGTGCACCAGTTTTCTTCAAATTAAAAGCAATCATGCGTTTTGGCTGAAGTATAACAAAATCAATAAATGCATATTCTTTGGTTCTCAGTGTGGGATCTGTTGGATACAGGTGTATCAGTATCAGTTTGGAGTTTAATGTAATTAGGGCTGAGCGATTTTGAAGAAATATCTAATTGCAATTATTTTGACTGATCATAAATCAAAATCATCAAAATCATATCTCAATCACCATTGAGATATGATTTTCAATATAAGAGGAAATGATCATTTTTACATCATTATGGTGTGTTACTTTTTTCAGGGATGTGTGCTTAACAAAGATCCAAAGAAAGATTAAATCGAAAGCAACTGGACTTGTTCAAAAGCCTTTTCTGAAGACTTTTCGCCTCTTATCCAAGAAGCTTCATCAGTTCTTTATTTAATCTTTCTTTGGATTACAATGACCTGGACGAATGAGAACATTCACGGACACTTAACAAAGATGTTTTGTGAAGTCTAGAGAATGATGTGTTGGCCAAGACACCTCTGCAGCACCACAGTATTTAATTTAAAATGGTATTTTGACTCACATTTGACTTTAAACAACTATTGCACATCCTGCAATTTGAATAAAATTTCAATTAATTGTTCAGCCCTCAATGGAATATAATTTTATTGATCACCTCCTTCTAGATTTTTTTTTCACATTCCCAGATACCATGTACAAGTGTTCCCTGAGCTTCATTTCATTTAAAACAGTGTTGTGTATATTGCTGTTATATTTGTTCAGTCTGACAGGAGTTATGTAGGTCTTCATCGAGCAGTTGTATTAGAGTAGCTCTGAATTAGCGTTGGCTGTTTGTGTCAGAACCTCCTCGCAGGCTGTGTTCCACTCATTATTTGAAATGTCCTCTTTTAAGTCTGCCCTTTGGATGCTGAAGTCTCATTAGACTCAGATGAAAGCCAGCTGTATATTAATGAAATCACAGCATTGCTATTACAATTCTTAGTAGGGCTGTGTTGTGAAAAATGATGGAGCTCCAGAAAATTGCTAAAACTTGAGGTCCTCAGAGTATAAAAGAAGACACCTGACAGTTTCTCTTCAGCGTGCTGTTGTGCGTACCAGCCCTCAGTTTACTGTCTCTGCCTAAGTTAGAGGAAACTTCAATTCTTACTGAATCAAGCTGTTTTTCTTGATTCTCTAAAAAGCTTTTTGGCACTTCAAGTAATACATGTTTTGGAGGACCAGCGTCCTTAGTACAGCGTACTGTATACGCTTTGTAAATCACTTGTCCTCTGCTTTGACAAAAAAAAGGAGAAATGAATTTTTGTTGTTTATAATATATATTATGGTTTCATGATGGCTCCCCCTACCTTTCTAATCAATTAACCAACAATATTCTAATGAATTAAGGATTTATTCATCAGAATACTGTTAGTTCTTCATCTGTCTTGCTTCCATGCAACCAATCAAATGGCTTTCTATTGAAGCATATTTGCCATTAAAGCAATAACGTCAGCGTTGTATCACAGGCAGGACAGTCACACTGACTACGTTTACATGCAGTCAATATTCGGGTTAAGGTCAATATTCCGGTTTCTGAAACATTCGGAATAACCCGTTTACATACCTGAGCAAACAGGGTTATTCCTGTATACATGGTAATTGTAATCAATTGGGATATCCCGATCAAAACAGCGACACACGGACAACGTCTCGACGCACTGAGACGGGATGACGACACCGCAGCCGCCACATTAATGCGTACTGATGCATTTCATGCAACACATCAGATTTTGTTACACAGTAACAACATGTACTGAATGGCTGCTCCACCTTAAGGCTCAGAGTAGTGTATTATCAAGGTATTAATTATTTAGGCAGAAAATGTAATTTCAGCACTAACAACATTATAATGAACACATGAACAAGCTGCACGTAGCTTGATCTTCGCTGGACTGCCAGGATGATTGATACAAGTTAATTACTTGTAATCTGCGGCTGTCTGACTGAACAGCCTCATTGAAATTATATTTTACAATTCTACATATTTTATTCTAACGAAATTTGTTAAGGCAAGTCATTCAGTGCTTTTAAAGTCATGATATTAAGCTGACACGGATCACTTATTTTGTTTGCAGTCAGACGCTGGTGCTGCGTCTCCAGCATAAGGCTGACACGGTGCGTGTCGCTGTGTTAGATACAGTCGGCTTAATAAAGTCAGTGATCACAAGTTAGAATTATATATTTAATATTTAATAAAAAACAACCTTTTATTCACCGAGGTTTGGATTGGATTCTTCGGGAGATTTTAGCATCTTTCTTCTGTGACAGACGCATTTCACTACTGCCAACTGTTGGAGGTAAATCCGTCCATATGCTGCATCACTGACAGTATTTAACCCAGAAGTAATGAATTTTCGTTTAAGTTTTAGTTGATAAAATTAATACTGCTTCTTCGTGTATTCCTGTACTCAAAAGACCAAGATACCTTGCGAATGGAACATGCGCAGAACACAAATTAATGTTCCTTTCGATGGGGATATCCTGATAGGCGTATACATGACCAAATATTCGGGTTAGAAAAGGAGTAACCCAGGGGTCATATTCGGGTTTTTAAAAGTGTTATTGGTGTTTACATGGCCGTGTGCAACCAGGTTATCGATAATATTCCGATTATGAAAGGGTTATTTGACTGCATGTAAACGTAGTCAATGTCTAACACCAGACAGCAGTCTGCTACACAACATGAGTCACAGACTTTTAACAACTGCCCACATTAACTTTCCTGCTGGTTTAGTCTTTCTCTTACTTTCAAGCATGAACACAGAAAATGAACTGCCAATGTCAGTTTGCAGGCTAGACAACTTATTAGGCAAATTGTTACAAAAGAATTGTTAATATGAACTTGATGAATAAAAATTTCTGTTACAGGTTTCAAAGCTGAAGGAGCAGCTGGAGACGACGGTACAGAAGCTGAACGAGAGCAGAGAGGTGTTAAAAACAAACGAGAACGGTGAGGACGCTCATCTAACTCATTTCAGTCAGAACTGGGCTAACACAAGCTATATTACAAAATAATCCAAAGTTTTCAGTCCATCGGTTTTAAAACACACAAAAAATACTGTGCTGAAATAGTAATTAGTGCCTGATTTGTTTTTGTTTTTAGACAAAAAAGTTTTAAAATTTTAAATTGCATCCTCTGGCAGTTTTGCCAGTTTTTAACACAATGCTCATCTTGTGTTGTATTTCTCTTTTCCCTCAGTTATAAGTTGGCTCAACAAGCAGCTGAATGAGAAGCAGCTGTCCAGAAAACCACCGGAGTCTTTGGAGAATCCTTCAGTTTTATCTACAACAACAGGACTGAGGGTAGGAGAGACCTCCTCACTGTGCTTATAGACACACTGAGCCAAGCTCAGTTACAGCTCTTTGTTGCCTTTGTCGTTCCCTCTCACACAATATTCTAAGTATTAACAGTACTCTCATACTTTGCACCAAATATAGCTACAACTGTCTTCAACTTAAATGAATGGTGCTTATTTATATCTGTATTTTCGGGGTTTAATGTTGAAGTCTCATGGCTCGCGTGAAAAACAATTTCACACCTTGAAGCAGCTCTTATCCCTGACAGCAGTTAAAGAAATCTGTGTGTTTTTCCAGGCACACTTTTATCCTCAGACAGGCAAACCTGCTGTGTCTCCTCTGGCGGCTGCTGATGTCACTCCTGCTGAACAGCGAGCAGTGCAGTCAGCCAACAGACAGACGTGAGTTTGGATGATTACTTCCTGCCTTCCCAAAGGATATTCTTTTTGTCCACAGTATAGGCTGGTGTATATATTGTGTGGAATACATCCAGTCTAAAGAGGACTTAGCATGTGACTGTTTACATTTTCTTCTACTAAAATATTTCAGATTCAAACTTAGGCTTTAAATATGAGTACTGAAAGATGTATGTTCATGTTGACTGAGTTCTTCACGCTCATGTGTTTTCTTCCTGTCCTCAGTGGAGACTCTGTAGGTCTGGACTCTAAGTACTTTGAGAGGAGAGATGATAGTATCCCAATCTACGGTCTGCCTTCTAATCAGCTTTACAAAGGTAAACCTGCTCATCATTTAGAGTGCTGTATGGACTGTAAGCTTCAGAATATTTGGCATAAACCATAAATACTATCTTAATTTGAGCACTTTAGCAGAGAAGCTTCTGTCTCACAGCGTAGTAGTGAGACAGAATAGTAGTAGTAGAGACTGCAGTAGTGCAGAATGTTTGATGTGTGGAACTAACTTCAGAAAAAAACATGAACCGCAGTCGATGGCGAGAGACTGTAGATAGTTTTTTGATCCTGAAAACAATAGAGTGGAGGCGCTGCTGGATACTTGAGATATTTTTTGCTTATTCTTCAAGTGAGGGGCTCATTGCAAAGATGAAACAGTCTCAGTAAAAACTCAAAAATGCAAGTCAGCAGAAACAATCTAAGGCACGCTGTAAGGTTTGTACAAAATTAAAATGTCTTTATTTCACATGGCAAATGATAAATGTTGAAAATGACCACAGGGTTTCACTGACAGAAAGCCAGTCATACTAGGAATAGGAAAATGGGGTGGTGCTTGGTTTGGCCGGTGCCCCTCTAGAAACGCCCCTGATTAGATATGATGCCAAATGTTAGAGCAGATACATTAACAAGGCAGCTGGCTGTTTTTCTAGCTTACAGTCACTAATGTTAGTGTTAAGGTTTGTTTTTAATAATTATTTGAGTGTTCTCAAAATTACATTTACAGTGATGACACTGATCCTAGATCAGCAATTAAATGTACGTCTTACTTTGAGTTGATTCCAATGCGTGTTCTTATTAATTATGCTCAGGCTTAGGAAGTAACAGATTACATGTAACGGGTTTACATAATCTGGATACAAAAAAATGTAACTGTATTCCATTACAGTTACACATAAAAAAAGACATAATCAGATTACAGGTAGAATTAGTAAAAATGGGGATTATTAGGATTAAAATTTTAAAGTAAAGAATGATATACTACCATGCACAGTGCACACAGTTCAATTCATTATCATGGCCTCTAGTGAAAAAATGCTTCTCTGGGTGGAAATTTATACATAAAACATGCATAAAACACTTAGAGTTGCAACGATTAAAATGTTATTAATCAACTTTTAAATGAATCTGCACTTATTTTGATAATCAATTAATCATTCTGAGTATTTTTTAAGAAAAAAAAAGTCCAAATTCTCTGATTTCAGCTTCTTAAATGTGAATATTTTCTGGTTTCTTTACACCTCTCTGACAGCAAACTGAGTGGAGAGTTAGAAAGATTAGAATATGTTAGATAAACACTTAAATTAAACAGTCATGGCCAGAAAACCACTAATTTTGATCTGATAATAAAGTGTTAATTTATCTGGTCTATTTTCTGTTATCTGTTTGTCCCTTTCTTTCTTCTGCTGGTAAGTCATGATTAGTCCTCAGGATATGATTCTTTTATTTTAGGACCAGCACCAAAATAATCTTTAAAGTCACCAGAAATGAGCATTTAGTACCTCATTTTAAAAAAAAACTCAAGGGAGCAAAACCCAGACTCCTGAGCTGGTCTGTTTTTCTCTGCTTATGCAGCCTTGTTCCTTCTTCACCGCTGAGCAGTTTTTATGCCCGGTAGAGTGCATATAGTGAGTGTGGCTTACTGAAGTTACAGTAAGTAACCAGGTTGCAGTTAGTAATGTTCAGTACTTCAATGCTAATTTGTAAGTCTTTGTGGAATTAAAACAAATGAATCATATTGTATCATAATCATATCATTTTTCGTTTTTCTTTCCAGAGTTCCCTCAGCGAACAAAGCCACCCGTAGCTTCTGCTTACTTCTCTGCTTGAAGCAGATTTTAATGAGCAGCACACAGAATGGAGTTCACTCCAGCTCCAGGTGGAAATAAAACCATCGAAACTGAAAAAATCCACTTTATCTTTTCAGCTCCTGTACAGAACTGTTACCAACCTGCTGTGTTAAATAAACTTGATTTTAATTAGCGTTCGTTGCCATTTTAATTTATGCACTAATGTTCTTCACGTCTAGCCTCCAGTTTGTGTCACATAGAAATGCTGTTCAGACTTTCTCACTGGTTGATTCCAGGGATCACGATGAATGTATTGATGTCAGTCTGTTTGTCCTAAGATCAATCTGTTTGTTTGAACAGCATATTAAGTTTGCCATCATTAAGTGTATATTTTGTTTTTGTCTTTAATAAACAATGTTTCTGTGCTTCTTGGTGTTCAGAGTAATTTCAGGACGCTGCTGCTTTGAAATTTAGATTTAATTTATTTGACCTCGCTTTAAGTTCCATCAAATATTTAAAATGTTTAAAAATATTTAATCCTAGAGTCATCTAATGTAACAAATTTCAGTGTAATCAGTGAGACACCTTGAAGGAGGCTGAATGCTCAACTCAAAGAGCAGTAGCAGGAGCTCAGAAAAAATGAGAGAAATTAGTAGAATTTAAAACCATTTTTAATAAATCATTTTGCAGTTCCATTGACTACATTTCTAATTGACTACAATCATGATTACTTATACAATCATAAGTAATCATTTAAAGCTGACCTAAGAGCTTCAAGTTTTTTACTTTTAACTAAATGTTAATTATATTTCTGCCTGGTGTAAGCCTGGAGAGGATCGTGTGATAACCTGCATGTGTGTCAATGAGATCAACGCCTATCTTTTTTTGTGCTCATATATCACTTTGTGCTGAAGGACCTCTGTGATTCACTATTTTTGACAAACCTTTTTTATGGCTCCACGCCAGCGACAGCCATGGCCACAGGCTTTATGTTCTCAGGTCATCCCATTCGTGAATGTGATACCTCCAGGATGAACTGATTAGATTTTGGTGGTCATTGTGACCTCACAAAAAACATATTTTACCATATAAGTCAAGAATTCATGCGCTCATTATGACAAAATTTTGCACAAATGTCTAATATGATACTAACTGTGCTGGAGAGTAACTACTCACATATAACTGGTTACATGTGTTTAAATCACAAAATAGTTATTGTAATACCTCGCAGTTACAGACAAAAAATATATGATTGACCTCCCTCCAGTGAAAATCAGGAGTGAAACAAGCAGTAAACATGTCTGAGTATTTCTTGATGAAACTGCAGTGAACAAACACGGGCTCAAAAAAACAGATTTAGTCAGGCTGGATATACAGTATGATGTCATAAACCTAAGGGACCGATCCTGGTAATTAACAGGGCGGTGCTATACATAGCGGTGATGTCCAGCCCACAGGAGAAGCTGGATGTAGCTAGCTGCTGTGATTAGCCAGCAAAACAGAGGAGAATATGTGCAGCCAATTAAGGGTAAAGGTGGGGGTTGGGGGTGTGTGGAAAGGGTGGGGACTATTTGCATGGTCGTGAGTCCTTGAATACTAAATGCAGGCAAGGTGTAGAGCTACACTATATTGGCAAAAGTATCAGGACATCTGCTTTTACACGCACATGAACTTTAATGACATCCCATTCTTAATCTGTAGGGTTTAATATGGAGTTGGCCCACCCTTTGCAGCTATGACAGCTTCAACTCTTTTGGGAAGGCTTTCCACAAGGTTTAGGAGTGTGTTTATAGGAATTTTTGACCATTCTTCCAGAAGTGCATTTGTGAGGTCAGGCACTGATGTAGGACGAGAAGACCAATCAAGTTCCTCCACACCAAACTTGCTCATCCATGTCTTTATGGACCTTGCTTTGTGCACTGGTGCGCAGTCATGTTGGAACAGGAAGGGGCCATCCCCAAACTGTTCCCACAAAGTTGGGAACATGAAATTGTCCATAATGTCTTGGTATGCTGAAGCATTAAGAGTTCCTTTCACTGGAACTAAGGGCCCAAGCCCAGCCCCTGAAAAACAAGCCCACACCATAATCCCCCCTCCACCAAACTTTACACTTGGCACAATGCAGTCAGGCAAGTACTGTTCTCCTGGCAACCGCCAAACCCAGACTCGTCCATGGGATTGCCAGACAGAGAAGCGTGATTCTTCACTCCAGAGAACACGTCTCCACTGCTCCAGAGTCCAGTGGCGGCGTCCTTTACACCACTGCAGCTGACGCTTTGCATTGCACTTGGTGATGTAAGGTTTGGATGCAGCTGCTCGGCCATGGAAACCCAATCCATGAAGCTCTCTACACACTGTTCTTGAGCTAATTTTGAAGGCCACTCGAAGTTTGGAGGTCTGTAGCTATTGACTCTGCAGAAAGTTGGCGACTTCTGCGCACTGTGTGCCTCAGCATGCGCTGACCCCGCTCTGTGATTTTACATGGCCTACCACTTCGTGACTGAGTTGCTGTTGTTCCCAATCGCTTCCACTTTGTTATAATACCACTAACAGTTGACCGTGGAATATTTAGTAGCGAGGAAATTTCATGAATGGACTTATTACACAGGTGGCAACCACGGTACCACGCTTGAATTCTGTGAGCTCCTGAGAGCGACACATTCTTTCACAAATGTTTGTAGAAGCAGTCTGCATGCCGAGGTGCTTGATTTTATACACCTGTGGCCATGGAAGTGATTGGAACACCTGAATTCATTGATTTGGAGGGGTGTCCTGATACTTTTGGCAATATAGAGTATATGTAAGGCATTTTAACAAGATATTTGAAGTTATTTTGCAAAAAAAAGAATAGACCACAGACCATTTATTACTTCTTGTAGAACATTTTATATTGTTTAAAACATGATTGGAGGAGGTCTTTAATATTACATTTACTAATAGTAATTTACGGTTGCCTTATAAATGTATCAATTCATTGATGACAATTTAACAAGGGAAAACCAAGGGACCAATCCTGTTAATTAACAGGGCGGTGCTATACTTCTCATCAGCAGTGATGTCCAGCTCACAGGAGAAGCTGGATGCTGTGATTAACCAGCAAAACAGAGGAGAAGTCAGGTGCAGCTACTTAGGGGTAGAGGTGGGGGCTGGGGGCTGTGTGGAGAGGGCAGAGACTTTTTGCATGGTCATGAGTTCTTGAATACTAAATGCAGGCAAGGTGTAGAGCTATATGTAAGGCTTTTTATCAAGGTATTTGAACTTATTTTGTAAAAACAAACAAAAAAAACCAAAAACTTATTACTACTTGTAGAACATTTTATATTGTTTAAGACATGAATGGAGGAGGTCTTTAATATAACATTTACTAACAGTAATTTATGGTAGCCTTATAATTTTTAATTCAATTTATTGATGACAATTTAACAAGGGTAAACATTACGTATGAACCAATAAAAATTGAGCCACTGTGAACCATGTTGTCAGCACGCAGCAGGTCAGTGGAAGAAGACTTAATGGTTTATTGTGTTTTGTGACTATAGCTTTTCTTACATACATTAGTGACTGTGCTCTTGTGAATAGTGACAACCAGCTGTTCATGGTTCCTTCACCATTGGCGCTGTGTGTACTTCTCAGTCTACACCGGCCTCGGGTTGGGGCGGGGATCAGGAAGAGGCCAGGGGCAAATGGGATGGAGAGCTGGGTCAATATCGGTCAGGACTCCATTGCAAGGAGGGGGGGGAGGGAGGTTGCGCAGTGGGTGGAAGGGAGGCCCATGTTGCCGCCTTTCTTGGACAATTGGGGGAGCAGCAGGACCTTGATGGGGAGGGGGGCCAGGTGGAGGATGAGGAGGACCCACACGACGAGGGGGCCTACATACAGGCTCCTGCTCACCAGGGCCAAGGGCAGTAGTGTTCTGTTAAGAAGACAGCCAACAGACAGTCAGCTCAAGTATGTCTCATGCAGAGTGTACACTGAGTGCAAAATGAATTAATAACATAGAATATAACAAGACACTCCACATGGACTGGAGATTTGGAAAGACAACAATAATCTAGCAATTCCTTCATGAAGTAGGTAAAGTGAACATTATGTTTAGAAGGTGGACTCACTGTTGGGGGGTAGACTTCACATTCAAGAGACCCGAGTCCTCCTGTACTGGAGTAAGATGTACGGCAGAAGGCATGATGCTTTAGAGAGAGAAGAGAGAGAGGCACTGAGAGCGAGAAACAGTGAAAAACAGTGAAAAACTAAAATCATTCAAAATCACTCTCAGAGCCATGGTGTTTCCATCCTTGAACACAATGAAGTGCCCTTTGATCCAGGACTGCTGTACTCTACAGATCACAGTCCTTAACACTGGGACAGCCACTAGGACTCTTTTCAAATTTACATGTGCAATAACTTGTGGAATCAAAAAATACATTGCTACCTGACTTTTCCTAAAAGTCTCTATTTTCATTTAAAATGATTTTCAATACAAATTACACAAAAAGCACAGAAAATGTGTTCATTTTTACCTATTTTAGCCATGATTGGTCTGAACGACCACACAGAATAGACACTGTTATTTGTTACTTTTTTGCACAGTTGGAGATGCCTGTTGTTGCTTAGCAACTATCATTGTCTCTGTCAATAAAACTTCACAAGTGGTCTTGACTTCCAATTTCCTGACATTAGAATAAAAATAAATAATTAGCCAAAATTAAAAATCAAGTAGAGGACACCAGGGACAGTTGTAACACTCTTTGTCTCAGCATCTATGACTCACTGAATTTTTGGGTTAAAACTCCCAAATTTTCGTTTCCAGCCTTTTCGCATAGGCAATGATTATTTTTTGTGATGGTTCTTTTTTATTATTGATGTTACAGCAATATGTTCATAATCTTATAAAATACATTCAACTGTTTCTCTCTCTGAGTAATTCTAGATTAAGGGTTCTACCACAGACAGGGTAGGGAAGTCTGAGAGACTAAAACATTGATGATTTTGGACTTTTGATGTGATTTGTTGACAGTAAGAAAAATAAAAGTCACCTTTAAAGAACCAGAGGCATCCAGATCTTTAGATCTAATCTTGTATTTGAAGTTGCATTTAACTCAAGTAACTTGACTAACATTATAACGTCTTTTAAATTCAGCACATGTCAAAGTGTGGCTCTGAATTTTTCTGAAGCATCTGTATGTGTGAGTTGTACTTACAGCTCTGTCAGGGCAGAGAGGTTTGCACGCTGCAGAAATGATTTTAGTTCCCTGAGGGCAGTGAGTCTCCACAAGGACAAACTCAGGGTAATAGTTCATTCTTGTTGTTGGGATCCACTGAGAGAGGAGGACAAAGAAAGTGAATTGGGAAAATGAAGGAAAGGTGCAGCCTTTAGAGGGATGGGATACAGATGTGTTACTGCAAGATGTTATTTTAAATAATTCAACACTTTCACAAGTATAGATACAAACAGTCTAATCACACAAAAATCAATGAATGTTAAGGTCTGATTCATGCATACATCTAAGTGTGTGTGTGTGTGTGTATTACTCATGTTGTGGGGACATTTTACACACTACATTATGGGGACATGTCTGCCTTATGGGGACCGAACGTCCCCAAATCATAAAATTTTAGGGTAAAGACTTGGGTTAGGGTTAGGCAAGTAGGGGTAGGGTATGTCCCAGGAAATCAATGCAGTTCAATAAAATGTTCTGTGTGTGTGTGTGAGTGTGAGTGTGAGTGTGAGTGTGTGTGAGAGAGAGAGAGAGAGAGAGAGAGAGAGAGAGAGAGAAATGAAGATTCTTTGTACCGTAGATAACACCGATCCCACTTCCTGCAGGACATAGATGTGCTGGTTGGTGAAGTTCTCGTTGAATTTTTTCAGACCTTCATTAACAGCCGTGAGACCTTCAGTGCTGTTGAGTGCGATCAGTTTGGGACAGTCCGGGCACATCATCACTATCTCCCTGTAGGTATATACTGCACACACAGGGGGTTACTGTTATGAGTGAGCAGCTTTTGTGATGGTTTCCCTTATTCCCCTTATTCATCATATTCACACAGCCATTTTTCTTTGACAACACACTCCACTTCAAATAGATATTTCACAAAAGGTTATCCAAAGTATTTCTGTTACTTTATGATACATGAACAAAATGGAAGACATTTGAATATGGATATGGATATCATTTCAGAACTACAAGTTATTGTGTTAATTACTTTAATAGGCAGAAACATGAGGCCTACTGTATGAACATATTTTATGTAACATATTTTTTATCAATATGAAAATAAAGTGAAGTCTGTCTCACACCCCCAGCTCAGGTGCCTCACCTTGGCAGTTAGGGAGGGAAATATGAAAAAAAAGTCTTAGCCCCTCTTAGCCCAACATTGCAACCGATTAGCTTAAACCTCATTGTGGCTGGAAAAATGTTTAATTTCTGTTTTTCATCTTGCATGTGCATGATATGCACTTAGAGATACACCAAGAAATCATCTTGTCTCTGTTATTCTCAATTTAGGTTGAAATCAGTCTTGATGCTGGGAAGCTGGTACACAATGAAACAAAATAAAAACAATCAATAATTCCCCTCAAATGCATCAAAACTAAATTAACCAGCCTGTTTTGAAAATGTGAGGAAGAGATAATACAGATACTTGTGCTCAAATGTAGGGATAGTGGGATGAAGTAAAAAGTTGACAGGGAAATAAATACAAGTACAGATACCTGAAAATTCTACTTATATACATTTACAAAGTATTTGTACTTTGTTACTTCCCACCTCTGTATAACCAGTATCTTTCCCTAACTTTATTCTTTAGTTATCAGGTGCAAATATTATAGAAACAATAATCATTATAACACCTCAAACAGCCAGGGTCCAGAAAATATTGTCC
Source organism: Lutjanus campechanus (assembly GCA_027495735.1). Lineage (NCBI taxonomy): Eukaryota > Metazoa > Chordata > Actinopteri > Lutjaniformes > Lutjanidae > Lutjanus > Lutjanus campechanus. Next base: position 50,979 of record JAJHUR010097224.1, read on the forward strand.
AGTATCAGTGTTTTATTTGGAAGTAGGGTTGGAAAAAGAAGCCCACCTCTTCGCGTGTCACAGTCGTATTTGGTGACTTTGGCGTCACTATCTTTTACTGTCATCATCACGGTGCAGTTGGCCATCACTTGCTACACAGGAACAGAGACAGAGATGATGTTTTACTGTACGTACCTCACATCTCTGTCACTCAAAAGATCAAGTCCAAATCAGTGTGTCCACCTTCTGGATGAATGTGACACAGGACTGTTTGGAGAAGGAGAACTGGGATAAGCAAATGTATACCTTGAAAGCCTGTTCATGGGTGTCACAGTCCTCAAAGTGTTTGGGGTTGACAATGTGACACTTTGTCTGTAAAAGATCCAACTGCAGCTCGATGTTGCAGCCGTCATCAACCTGGAAATATATTTTAAAAAGTCATTACAATTACATTCTGACCATTATGACTTTAAAGATCTTGTAAAGCGACAAAAAATGTGTCTTCCGAGTTTGTCACACCACAGAAACATTTGTCATTAACCTCCCAGCCAAATTTGATGATTTTAAAAAAACAGTATTCTCTGCTCTGAAACACTGGGGACATGTCTGCTCTGCCGTCTCAGTGTCAAACACCACTATGACCTGAAAGTTCTGGCTGTACATGAGCATGGCGGACAAACACAAAAACTGAAATAAAGCTTGTTTTTCATTTTCTGTTTTTGATGCCTAAAAAGACAAAAAATCAACTCTGAACTCTTTGCTTTTTATGATTTGTTCTCCAGATTTACTGAAATAAATACACAAATACATAAAAGATTATATAAGATTCTCTCCTGCATATCTACACAGGCCTCAAAAATTCAGTACTGCTGTAAATTTCTGATTAGCCAAGTTGTTAAAATGGGATTAGATTCTCTTCACACATTTCCCGTGGCAGACGTTATATTAAATAAATAAATAAATAAATAAATAAATAAATATTTAGTTGTTTCAATAAGGTTATTCAGAGATAAAGTGAGGCTTGGGAAGTAATGGATTACTTGTAGTGTAATTACATAATCTGTCTGCAAAAAAGATAACTATATTCCATTATAGTTACAGATTTTTAAAAAAAAAGACGTGATCAGATTGCAGACAATATAATATGTATAAAGTCTTCTAAAACGTAAATACTCAAAGTACCAGAACTTCAAAATTGGACCTGTGTACAGTTACTGCTCATCTCTGGCTCCCATACCTTTTCCACTTTGTTGCCGTTGACCTTGTCCAGTTTGAACTTGTAGCCGTGGTCATGGTGCTCGTTGATGTGATGCATTGCCAGGCGTGCCGCCACAGCGCCACC
>JAJHUR010097226.1:6009-36661 GCA_027495735.1 Lutjanus campechanus
TTACTTTGATTTGAAGACGTTATTTTGTCAGCTTTAGTTAGCTAACTTCGGCGAACTTCAGACTCAGCAGGCAGCCTCAAGCTGAACGTTACATAACATTTAGCGATGTTTCAGTAACATTTAGCACGATAACGCGGTCAACAGTTAACCAAGTAGAACATGCTAGCATTCAGAATGTTACGCTAGCACTAAGTTAACGTCAAAGTTAGCGTTAGCCAGCTGCGGCTAACGGGCATCCTGTCATCACTGAACTGAAGTGGACAAGTGAAGCCATCTTCCGGGAGCCATGAATGTTTTCAGGTTTACTAACGTTAAATAAGCTGTCTATCTTTCGACTTTGGACCGATATATAGGAACCACAGCGATCCCAGCTACACAGCTGTAGTGTGACTGAAAGGTAACGTTTTTTATATCCACAGTAATGTAAGTTAGCTAAATTTGAGCTGATTGATCTGTGATGTCGATACCTCCGAGAATCTCCTACCGGGACAGGTATCTGTCTGAATATTCAGGTTCTTCTGGATTTTTTGCGATTTTGGACATTTTTTGTTTAACCTAACCTATGTGCGTTTTTGTAACTTTACTGGGGTTAATATTTGGATTAGTGGGCCAGAATTTAACGTTAAATAAATATGATAATTTAACTTAATATTGAACGTCACCTGTCAGAGTCAAACACTACTGCTAACATTACAGTACAGTGTGGAAAATGTTTTCTTTGCATATTTGGTTGAGTCACCATTTAATTTGTGTGTGGCTGTTTAAAAAAAAAAAATTAAAGTAATTACATTTTAAGGGTTAAGTTTCTCTGGATGATGCTGGATATCATTATTAGGTGTAAGCAACTGCTAACCCTAATAATTTTAATCAGTTTGGATTTCTGTGGAGAGTTTACTGGTATTTTGTACACTAGGAATTGAGCATAGACAAGTTTACTGATAACATCAGTGGTATCGGATAAAGCACAAGCTATTAAAAATTTTGTTCGGTTACTGCAATAAAGCTCTTACACAGCATTTTGTCACATTTTCTTTATTAAGCTGACATAACTGTATGATATATTTAGTTATCATACATGAAAATGTGAAGCAACTAAAAATGGCAACCATCTTTTCAGTTTTTGCAACCAAAAGCTGAAGCCCAGTTTCCGGCATGGCAACCACTTTTAAATGTTATTGTTGAGCCTTGATTGTCCACAAAAAAACTTATCGCTAAATGGATTCAGGTGGTCACAGCTCAGATTCCACCTCCACATTCTTCATACAAGAAATAAAAAGAGCAAAGAGAGTAAAAAAATATGATATGCCGTTATAGTGATCTGTTCAACAAAAACAATCTCTCTTTGTTTTGTGTTTCAGGTGAAAGTGGGGCAGGAAAAACAGAAGCTAGTAAATACATCATGCAGTACATAGCAGCTATTACAAACCCAAGCCAGAGGGCGGAGGTTGAGAGGTAGGTGGTGCTTTTGGTTAATAGAAGTCCAGGTGTGCCTTGGGATTTTGTGCCAACCATATGTTATTATTGCAATACAGAACTATATAAAAAAATATGAATTTCACTTGAAAAAATGTACTTCTTTTCTTTTGTTGTTGTTTCTGCTGCTTTGTTTTATTGTGCAAAATAAATAGAAACATCTCAATCCAACACAAATTACAAATTGTATCATAAGATTATGACGCTGCCATAAATCATCTAACTTTCTTTTTCTCCTCTGACTCCATTTCCACCTCCCTGATGGCTGTTTGTCACATGTTTCTATGATGCAATAAATCAAGTGTGAAGAATGTGCTGCTCAAATCCAACTGTGTGCTGGAGGCCTTTGGGAATGCCAAGACAAATCGCAATGACAACTCCAGCCGCTTCGGCAAGTACATGGACTGTCTCTTATACACATCTAGATGTGTATAAGAGACAGGTTGAGACACAGTGAGCCTACGTCTGCAGGAAAGTAGAGAAAAGTTCTGCTCATTTAGTTTTTAAATTACATCTCTTCTCCTGAACATGAATGTTTCATGAGGTGATGACAAAAAGGTGTGAGGTAACATCCATGAATAGATGTGTCTGTGAAGCTGCTGCGCGTTAATAAATGGCTCACCTGGGGGTACTTGATGCTGCTGTATTTATACGCTCCGTTAAACAACCGTCTGGCACCCGGAGCCGGTGTGAATGATTGTGCCATGATTCATTTTCAGAGGGCAGAATTAACCACACTGTCTCCAAGTCGTCATGTTTCCCATCAGCAGTGAAAGTGGTGTTGCTGTAGTCACATGATAGGTGATTAGTTTGAGTGTTTGTCTTGAAGAAAAAATATCAAACTATTTACTTACTTATTATTTACTATTTACTACTTTTAACTGTGTTGGAAAAAGATCCAGTGGTGATCTTTTAATTTTTTTCTACAGAAAACTGGGTGGTCCATCCTTTTAGACTTTTAGACATTTTGAGCGCAGCTATAGTGGAGATCTGATTCTCATCTTACTTCAGGTCTATACATGATGTCAGTCCCTCAAAATCAAAAAGCAAAGACTTTCTTTTTAGATGTATGATTTCTCACCAGAGTTCAGCAGCCATCCAGGGAAATATCTATCTTTAACACATGATAGAGACAGTTGACCCCCGTGTGGCCACATGACATGTTGCACTTCAGGTCAGAGTGTTACTTTTACTTTTCTTTTGGACTAGAAAACTTGCCTTGACCTCTTTGGAGCTCTATTATTACCTCCGCCAAGGAGGTTATTTGTTCGGTGCCATTTGTCTGTATGTCAGCAGGGTTACAGAAAAACTACTGGCCTGGTTATCATGGAACTTGGAGGAAGGGTGAAGCATCGACCAAGAAAGCCAGTAAACCCATTTAATTCTGAAGGGGCTCACACAAACTATTTTTCACTGTTGTTAACATTGTGACATTGGACGTTTGGACTTGGTAGAGGGTCTGTGCTCTCTGAGTGCCCTTCTAGTTTGTCTTGTTTTTCTTCAGAAACTCTCACACTTAAGCTGAACACACACTGTATGATTTTAGAAATGTTGTTTAATACCAGCTTCTACTGTACCAGTAAATTGTCTGCAGTATAAAGCCACAGTTCATAATTCTTTGTCAAGCTGTGGCCTGAGTGCTCACACTGTAGATGTAAAATAGAAACTTAAATGACCCGTCTGCCCTTCTGGACTGTTCCGTCTATTGACAATTGTCAATAAAGATTATTTTGAAAGCTCTGAGGCAGGTAGAAGTTTGTTTGCTAGCAGTAAGGCTAACAAGGCAGAAATGTGCCACCTTGATCATCTGTGCCATCATGTGTGCCAAACCTTTTTTCCGTCTGTACAACGTGTCATGTTGCCATGGCAATTTCAGATGCTAGGTTTGTCACTTCTCGCAGGTGAGGGTGGTCTTACAATGGCTAACTAAAATTTGTGACAGGTCAGAAATTCATCTAAATGTGCGGCAGTCGTTTGGGAGCAGGTGAATAGTTATTGCTCCCTCCTGTACACTGCACAGCAAATGACAAAGCTGAAATTTGGTCTGACATTACATAATATACAGATATATATATATTTGCGCCTACCATGAAATGCTCCTACATGCTAGGAAATGGAGGGTGAGGTGAGGTGTTTGCAAGCACAAGCTCAGCACTAGATGCCACTAAAGATGCACCCGTACACGGATCCTTTAAAATTGCTGATCTGTGTAGAAATGCTGCTGGTTTTAGTATTATTACCAATATTATTCAGCTCAGTATACATTCTGTTTGCCTCTGTAGGTAAATGCTCATTTTTTTGGGGTAAAGTAGTTGAAAGTAATTTTTTTGAAAAACTAAAGTAAAAATATAATGCTAACAATGCAGCTACAGCAAACAACACTTAGCTTAACAAGAATTTGTAGATCCATCAAATCATCACAGAATAATTGTGAACTAGTGTCTGAGGATAGATGTTTGGCGCACTAACATAATCTGTTCTCCTGTTCAAGTCCAGGGTGGTCCAGCAGCACGACGGGGAGAGGAACTTCCACTCATTTTACCAGGTAAACTTTACTCCAGTTGTTCCTACACAATGATATAGTCATAGGGGATCTGAACTCGTCTCATGTTTGATGTTTTTTAACAGTTATTGCGTGGAGGTACGGATGAGATGCTGCAGACGTTACATCTACAGAACGATCCTGCTGTTTATACGTTTACCAAAGAGGGAGCTGCAATTACTGTGAGTTTGTCACTTTCATATTGTTTGTTGAAGTGTGAAAAATTAATCATTTTAATATTACTTTCTTAGGCAGAAATTGCAAGAAGACCTTTTCTAATACAAAATCCTTGTTTTAATTAAGACATCCAACAATGATCGATCAAGCCACAAAGCAGTGATGAATGCTCTGGAAGTGATTGGCTTTTCACAAGAGGAGATCAACTCAGTTTATCAGATTCTGGCCTCCATTCTTCTGTTGGTAAGTTATAACATGAATTAATAAACATTGTAAAAGTCAAAGGGATGGTTTGGACAGATGTGGACAGTAGTGATGAGATCCTGGCTCTATAATGAACTGTAATGGTGTTATTTTTCAGGGTAACCTGCAGTTTGAGAGTGACTGTGAGAACGTTCAGATCCAAGACCTCGAATTTGTCAACCACATCTCCGAGCTGACAGACACAGATCCCGAGAGTGTCAGTAAGAGCCTTCTATACCGCACTGTGGCCACCGGGGGCGGCGAGGTCATCGAGAAGGGGCACACAGAGCAGGAAGCCTGTTTTGGACGGGACGCTTTCGCCAAGGTGCTGTGTAGTTGCTTCATGGGTGTATTTTCAAATCATACAACTCACTTCCTTTTGACAAAATAGCATATCAGGATGATTTGTCATTTTATAGCTTCACTTGGATAAGAAGTTGTGTTGTAACATGCTTTCCTTTTATCTAATTTTCACAGTTTTTGCGCTTTTTTTAAATCACCCTCTCTTATTTCCCGGCTGTAGGCTCTCTATGAGAGACTTTTTGGCTGGATCGTAGGCCGCATCAACAGTGTCATTGAAGTTAAAGACTACAACCCAGTGCTTCATGGGAAAAACACTGTCATTGGCGTGCTGGATATCTACGGCTTTGAGATCTTCGACAACAACAGGTTGGTGTCGTCATGCTGTCCACTGTGTTTCTTTATTTAGATGGAAAAAATGAGTCATTGTTGACGATGTTGCTCAAGTGTTTGTTCCTCTATTGTCGGCCAGCTTTGAGCAATTCTGCATCAACTACTGCAATGAGAAGCTGCAGCAGCTCTTCATCGAGCTCATCCTCAGGCAGGAACAAGGCGAATACCAGAGAGAGGGCATCACCTGGCAACATGTGAGGAAACACAAACCGACACTGATACACACGTTATGCAAGAGATGTTGTGTCACACAGAAGAGCACACACATTTGCAGATCAATTGATGCTCAGCTGTTCTGGATTTACAACTTAAGTTTAGCAGCTATGCAGGAAATAGTCTGATGTTCATACAGATAAGGACTTGTTGAAGTTATGGTAATGAAGTGTTTTTATTATCTTACTCTGATCACAATTTTGTCCTAACATTATTCAAGTGTTTTTAGTTGTAGTTTCTCAATAAATTCAGTACATGCATGTGTTTTTTAAGGTAAAAGGACAGTGTCGGCCAGACAATACATGTGAAAATTTAAACAGCAATGTCTCTTTCCAGAAATCATGACCTGGTTACTTAACATAATCCACAGCCCTTGTTATGAGCTGTTCTATCTGAGAACTATTGTCTTTCTACCAAACTACACCCGCCAACCACATCACCACGCTAGTTAGCTCAGTGGTGCTAATGTTACAGCTCAGTCACAGGAATGGGCGATACCAAACTTTTTAAATTCAATTTTTTACCATAGATGCTGCTGCTGTGAGTTAGGCTGATAGATTTTGAAAAAATATTTCATTGCAATTATATGATTTACGATATTAGAGGTAATGATAATTTTTACATCATTGTTCTCATTTTGATTGAATTTTTAAAAAAAAATGATTATGGCGTAATTTTTGCTGGAATCTGTACCAAATGTGGATGTGAGGGCTGTTTATTGATAACAATATATAAAAGTGCTAAAAACATTTGGAAGTAATGCAGACTCCATTGTTTTGTATTTATGTAACGTTATTACTGATAGTTTTTAAAAGTAATTAATACCAGCAGCTTGTGAGAATGGATGTATTGATCCTGCAGAATTGATCGATCCCTGCTCAGCTGAGGAGGATGCCAGTAATGTTTACATCCTGCGCTCAAGCCTCGTATTCATGAGTAGATGCACACTTCCTCCTGCATGGTTATACTGTTGGTGTAGTTTCATAGAGAGAAAATGCTAAACTGCTAATCTTAAAAAGTTGCCCATAAAAAGTTATTCGTGGGAGATAAATTTAATGGAGATGAAACACACAAAGGCAACTTTAGGCACTTTGACGAAACCTCACACATCAAAAAGACACAGAAAAGCACAAGCTGACATGAAGTCAAATGATTCAGAAACATCTCTACATTCCCCTCAAATTCACCAGTTATGCTGTTTGTACACAGATTGATTACTTCAACAACCAGATCATTGTGGACCTGGTGGAGCAGCCCCACAAAGGCATCATCTCCATTCTGGATGAAGCTTGTCTCACTGTTGGCAAAGTCACGGACACGGTCTGCCTGGACAGCATGGACACCAAACTGGCTCAGCACCCCCACTACACCTCCCGCAAGGTGAGAACAAATCACAACATCACCTGCTTCATCTCTTCTTATCATATGACTCTCTATGCAACATCTGTAAATCATATGAACAGTACATTTGCCAGTTGTAATGAATATCTTTGTTTAAACCATTCCATACCCACATGACCAGGGTGCTGGTCAACATGAAACTGAAAAAGGTGTTGAAATTTAAAAGGGGATCTCTGAAACCTTTCTTGGAGGGAAGTGGTTATTTGTTGTTGACATATCCTCCTCAGACTTCACTCCGAAAAACACAAATGAGAAAATCTTTTTTTTCAGCCCAAACTGGAGTTAACATTTGCTTTTGTAGGATATAAATGCCAAAGTAAATGATTTTAATAAGCACTTCCATAATTGCTTAAGATCTCAAGAGTTAGATATTTTGCACTTTTAATTATGGGCAATCAAGCAACACGCAGTCAGAAAACCATGGAACCTTGTTGCATATGGGCTCTGGTTAATGAAGCAATTTCCTGAGAAATTACTTATGCATGATAATGTTCAATGAGCTGTCATGAATTCAGATACTTCATACATCATTGTTGACACATGTTAATGGAGTTTGGCAGGCAGTGAGACAGGCAGTCACTGAACTCCAACTCCAGTACTCCAGAGTTTGTATTTTCAGAGCAGGGGTCTTTACTTTTCAGGATAACGGGCTTAACTTTACATTGACAAACAATTGACAGTTATAATCAGCTGATCATCTTACAGTGTAGGACTGTTCTCCCTTGTTTTTGTCAAATTACAGTATTGCACTCATCTTGTGCTGCTGCATCTTGTCAGGGGATAACAAGTCGCTTCAACCATTGATTGTGTATTACAGTTTTTCACCATTCTCCCAGAACTCTAAACACAAAACCAAATCTTCAAACCACATTCACAAAACCTCTGACTCTTCTGGCAAAATCAAACGATCGCCTCAAAACCATTTTGTCTGTGTTCAAAATCAAAACGTGTTTTCAGGCCATACACACAGCCAGTCAGGTTATGAACTCAACTGAGCAGTCATCACACACTACATCAAAAATGGAAAACAGTGCTCAGGAATGTAGCTACAGAATTATTTTCTTAATTATAAATACATTGTGCATTTTCAAGAAAATATATAACCTTTTGACCTTTCTTTGTCACATGATGGTATAGGATTAAATGACAAAAAGTCTTGACAAAACACTACACTTATCACGCCATTGTTCATTGTTCACGCCATGAGAAAAATTATTCTATTACATTGAATAGAGGGGGAGTATACTGGAAGAAACATTTACTGAAGTACTCACATATCCGGATTCTATTCTAGTCAACTGGTTTAATCACATCATTAGAAAAAAGTGCAAACAATTTTAAGTTGTGTTTAAATGATGACAGTTGTGTTGGAGTTGTGTTTAGCTTCTGCCACCTGTGTTTAACATTTTGCAACACAAGTGCATCACAGTGCAAAATGTGTTTTAGTGAGTAAGAATGCCTTTAGAGTTTTGCCAAAGAGTGAATGATTTGATAAATGGGTTTAGAGCACTGAGAATTTGGCTCAGAGAATCAGGTTTATTGTTTTAGCAATTGTGAAAAACTGTAATGGGGTTCCAACTTATTTAATATACCATACAACAGCTCCAGCTCGCCATTTGGGCACTTTTGTTCATCATTTGAAACCTAACTTTATGTACTTGACGATCATTCAAACTTGGCTGGGTGGTTAATAACACATTTTCTGTGGTGTGACAATTTCAGAACACATAATTATTCTTGCTTTACACAGACTTTAAATATGCACTATTTTGCATAAATGGTTGTCATAACAGAGTCAAGTGTTTTTACAGAGGGAATTTTGGATATCTCTTTTTGTCACTCCATAAATCAGAAAATACTGCAACAGCCATAAAAAATCAACCTTGTTTTCCGGCAATAAAATGTTAAATCAAATGTCCTAAATTAGGCTATGCGTGATATATGAACAAACCCCTCAGAATGTACTGCAGATAGGAATAAATGGTGAATAAATTACATTTCTGGCTCAGAGAATGGGCAGAACCTCTTGAAAGGTTTTCCTAATAAATTGTGTCACAAGTTTTATGAAATCTTATGATTTAAATGTGGAAATGGTGCATTATCTAATGATAACTTTTGTTGAATTTAGGAGAAATCTACAGACTCAGATAAACCAAATTTAGTGAAAGAAACATCTAAATGTGTATATTGGGCATTTTCTTTCCACTAGTCTGAAAGAAGCCACAAATCTTGAAATTGATGAGGGCATAAATAAATATACAAATAAATACTTTTTCCCTGTAGTGTCTTGCCTTAAAATAAACAAGCAAGAAAAAAGGGTCATTCATTCATTCATTCAGGGGTGCAGTTTTGCATTGCAGTCAGTAGAGGGCAGAGTTTCTCCTGTTTTGCCTTTAGAGTTGATTCAGACATCATGAGATGCTTTCCAAACAACAGGTGCTCCAAAATGTAGCCATCATCTCCTCCTCTTAAAACTGACATCTGTGCACTGTAAATATTTACAATATCCATTTAAAAACAGTTTATTTTTTCACTGTTGGCTCTGCACTCACAGTGTCTTTCCCCCTCGTTTCCAGCTCAGCCCCACGGACAAAACCATGGACTTTCAGAAACATTTCCGCATTCGCCACTATGCGGGAGACGTCACGTGAGTTGCTCACACGTTTACACACTTTGTTGCAGTCATCTGCTTCATTATGGGCCAGGCAGTGGCTGAAAAAAGTGTCAGGATGTTGTGCAGAGTTCATAAGTGTAAGCCAAATAATCCTATTAAAGAGGGGTCAGGTTATGACATTGGCAGCAGTGGGTGAATTCATAGAGACGTTCCAGTGTTGTTGTTAATGTTGTGCACCAAATGACAGCTTTACTGATCAGATGCTACTCTAAATTCTAGTTAATGGCATAATATGCAGGATTTTCCTGAAAAACAAATATATAGATTCATATGAAAATAATCCCTCTCAATCAACATTTATGACTCTGGTGGTGTCTGTATCTCCAGAGACCCTGCCCACGGCCAAACCAGATGTTTGGTTTGCTCTGGTTCCTCTGGTATTTTTAATGGCATTTTAGAATTTGTACCTTTCTGGTAAACAATTTGAAATGGTTGATGACTCATCCTGTAGGGGCGTGCACTAAATTTGTGTCCAGTGAAATATTTTCTCGCTTCTGACGCAGCGGAGCGTGGAAGACATACATCTGCTCACCGGAGCAGACTGCGGTGTTTCTGATGGCCTCACTGTAAAAAAAAAAAGCACGACTGTTTCACTATTCATTAATTTGGCTGCATGTGGATCTTATTTTATGGGGAAAATAATTTTTGGTTTCCCCTCTGATGTCCTGAAGCTTTTGGTTATTTCATTATAGAACTTTCCTAATGGACAGATAGCTTTAGCTTACTTGTTGCTAAAGTAACTAACTGTAACTGTTAGCTGTTGTTAGGGGCAACAGAACCGGGCTTACTTTAACTTAGTTAGACCCTGGGGTGCTGAGGGCCAGACCCAAATAGACCACCACCTAAGTACTGTTGTCTATTCCCTGTTGTTAAACTGGCTTCTGTTGGTCTCAGAGGCTGTTTTGGACCTGGTCTGACCGTGTTCAGTGGGAGCTTTCAGTCCAGGAAGAGTCACCTAAGGAACAGCTCTCCCTCCTAGCATTACATCTGTGGATTGCCATAGCTACAGGGCAGGGGGGTGTAACACACAGCGCTACTGGCTTCTGTAAATGCCAATCAGTGTCTGCGACAAGTCCCTCTCTAGCCGCCAAAACATGTTCAAAGAAAAACCCACTGACTTCAAAAAGTGGACAACATAAGTGTCATAGTGTAGAAAGGCTGTGTTCAGTTCATGTTATTATGTTATGTTGAGGGTTCCCCTAGAACAGGGCCCTAACACAAGATATTCTAACACAGAACTTATAGGATTAATTGTTTAACACTATAAAAGTGATATATGCATATTGGAGCTTTTTAGCTTTTACTCTTAAAATATTTGTTTGGTTCACAGACTAGAGATCAAAGTGTTTGTTAAGTTTCCTTCTCCATCACTGCTCCACTTCCTTGATGTGTTCACTGGATTTAAACGTCACAGTGGCCAGATGAGGCCCCCGGCCAGCAGTCACCCGTCATGGCTTTGGTTCCAGAAGATCCCCACCGCTCACGTGTACTGGCCTCAATCTAGAGAGGGGAAGGACATTAATATGTCAAGGGAACACGAAAGGAGGAGGAGGAGGAGGGCAGTGAGGGATGCAGCCAGCTGATGAGACAATTATGGCTCAGTGAGATGTAGCACGAGCAGTAATCAAAGGAGAAGAGGAGTAGGGTTTATTGAGGTTCTTTGACTCTGGGAAATCCAGGCTAACATGATGTAAACACATACTGAATCACAGCGGCAATTTCATTTATCTCTAAAGCACAAGATAGCTCTCACAGACAAATATGCTCTGTGTTTTTTCTGCCCAACCGCCCTCCCTGTACCAATGCTCAGTGGTGGAGAGAGTATTCAGATCCTTCACTTAAAGGTCCAGTGTGTAAGATTTAGGATTTTAGGACTGACGTTTATGGCAGAAATGGAATGTAACATTCACTAGTCTGTTTTTATTAGTGTGTAATCACCTAGAATTAAGAATTGTTGTGTTTTTGTTCTACATGCGAGGAAGGGGAGGGTTAGGCGAGTTGGTTGCACGCTGACATCTCACTGGTAGATGCCACTAAATCCTAAACACTGGCCCTTCAAGTACGAGTACCACAGGTGGTTAAATACTCCATAATAAGTTAAAGTCCTGCATAGAAATTTATAGTGTTATGAGGAATGTACTTTGTGTCGTAGGTTCAGTTCTGAGGTGGACCCAAAAAGGCAGACACACAGGAGTGAACGAATGAAAAGATAACTTTAATGAGCTTACTGGAGGAAGGCAAGGGTAATTAAAATGACAAAAGTTGGCTCATCTCAACAGTCCAACAAAGAGAAATCAGAACTGGAGTTCAAAAACCACAAAGAATAATCCAGAATGAAAATAGGAACAGTGGGGAGCAGACACAGACAACCTGACAATTGAAAGAGGGAATACAAACTGACTATATGACGTTATACACAAAGTACTAATAAGGGGCAGGTGAACCTAATCAGATATCAAAAGAGTGGGAAAAAAATAAGAGGCAGGAAGTCAAGTCAACAGAAACAAGGAAGGCAAAAACTACAAAATAAAACAGGAAATTACTCAAAACCCCCAAACCATAACTCATCATAGGTAAAAAATTTCAAAATGTTACAGTGAGCGTTGCTGCTGACCCTGTCCACAGCAGTACATTGCTTAGCTTCCTACACCGGTGTTCTCACTGCCTCTCCGAACTGGGAGCTTGACTACCAATTAGTACCTCATGCAACACCACCTCAAAACATCTGAACTACACCTTTACTAACTTAGTTACCTTCCACCGCTACCAGCGTTAACATGACAGGCTGGATAAGAGCATATGTGACAGACCTGCAGTGGTAATGACAGATGGCTGTCCCTGTCCCTGCGTGTCCCCGTCACCCTGCCTTAGCTCGTCTCAGGGCCATGTCGGGGTCGCTCCAGCTGAGCTGTCACCCCTCGTCTATTGCTTCCTGGTGGCGCTGGCCCCCCCATCATCCCCTGTCACATCTGAGTCTATCCTTACTCTGGCTAAATATACCCTCTCCCCCTCTCTCCACTCTCACTGAACTATTGCTATCACAAGCTTTGACCTACTTCACTCCCTCCTCCTCCTCCTCTTCCTTCTTCTCTTTCCTCATCCTGCTTCCTCCTTCTCTCCTCCTTCTCTACGGCAACTCTCACCTGGCCCTCATTGCCATCCACATTTTAATTCCCTGCAGTATTCCAGCCTGCACATGCAGTACTTTGAGCAGCCGTAAGATAGATCATATCCCCTCTCTGCATAACTTTATATTGCAAGAAACATCACATATTTGTCGCCTGTGTGCTCCCCCTAACCTTGTACGATGCAGCCCTCTCCTTGCACCAGCCTTGACCTTCATACTTAAATATACTTTTTTCTAAATCATCCTTGTGTCTCTTGAGAGCCTCTCTTTTTGCATGTCCTCTCTTGTCTGGCCTGTCCCAGCACTCTCCTGTCCTGTCTTATCCTGTCCTGTCCTTGTAAATGACTGCTGTGGCTTGTTGTTGTGTGTCCTGACTGCTCTCTCTCTTTTCCTTTCACACTCTGTCTCTCTGCGGCGAGCTTCCTGGGATCTGGTCAGGTGGTTTTCAGCGCCTGTGAGCCAAGGGGACACATCTGTCATAGCCAGACTCTGCTTCTCTGCCTCCAGATGTGACAGCTGAGGACACAGTCACAAACAGGGCCACACAGACAACATGTGACACGCTGTGTGTGTATGTTTGTGGTTTTGTTTATGTGTGTTTGTTAGAGAGGGAGGGATGCAGAGAGAATATGTAGAACAAGTACATTTATTAAAATACTGTCCTTAATTACAGTTTTAAGGTACTTGTACTGTCTTGAGTATTCCTCATACTTTTCCACTATGTTTAAGAGGGAAATATTATACGTTTTAGTACATTACATTTATTTGACAACTTCAGTTACTTTGCCGATTATAATTTTACATTAAAAAAAAAAACTTATGATAAGCCTCTAAAACACAATGCTTGTCATGTTTAAGAATGTTTATTGCAGCAGCAGAACATAGAGTGTGGCGTTTAGGCCACACTCAAGTCAATGATGATTTAAAGTAAGGATGGAAACACCACCACTATGCTACGCAACATGAGCTTTCAGAAGTGCCATGTATTTGACACAATACGCACAAGTGCTACTTCTTTCCAACTGAGCAGGAAAGGGTTCCAAATTTAACAGCAGTTAAATAGTGGAGGTTTTGCACACGTGAGTCACATGCAGGCATTTTGTCTTCTCTGTTCCTACACTGTGTTCAAACTCAGATAATAAAACAGTTGTAATGGTGCTGAAAACCTGTGTAGACCTACTTTTTTTCCTCCACAAAATTGATCAGGAACCAATAAGGGAATCAATAAAGAATTGGACCGATAAGGAGAATTGATAAAGGCATTTTTACCAATAAAATCTGATCAATTCCCATCACTAATTAATAGTCTATTGATGTAATATAGAAATAATATATCACTCATAGGTGCTATTTTTCTGTGTAGTACCTTTACTTTTGACATTTGAAATACATTTAACTGATAGTACTTCAGTACAAAGTAGGATTTTTGAGTGAGAATGGAGAGGGAGAGGTTTATTTGAGGCAACACTTACACTACAGCAGGCTCTTACCCCGGAGCTGGACGGCTTATGTAACTGTGCCTTACAGTGCGCCCGTGACCTCCCACTGATGCTTCACCAAAAACCGACAGAGCAATTTGGGGAAAAAAAGCAGACAGATAAGTTTGTAGACAGTTCAGTTTTTGTTTTGTTTTTTTCTCTATAAAACGTGAGCCGCTGGGAGAATTTGACCATGTTCCTAATTTGTAAATTGCCTAAGCGGCATGACTGTCGTTCTAATCCTCCAGCCTGAGGACTGTGAATCATTTGGAACAGGGACTGGAGTCTGTTAACGGGTAATGATAGCGACCCCTTTAGTGGCCGTCGGGACTGTTACTTTCTGTCTGACTTCATTGTGATTTTAACATGTTGACTCTTTTTCTGACACACTACTTCACTCTTAGAGCTCTTCAGCGGGGCCTCCCTCCTTCTCTTGAACTACTTTTGGTTGATTACTCTCATTTTCTCTCTCTACATTCATTACAGATATTCTGTCGAGGGGTTTTTGGACAAAAACAAGGACATGCTTTACCAGGATTTCAAGCGTCTCATGTACAACAGGTGCCAAACACGCTCTTCACTGCCAGTCAACAGTTCAATAATTGGGTTAAGTGTTTAACACCCATTCTTGAAAACTGGGACAAATCATTGCAAAGAATCTTTTAAAATTCTTAATACCAACACTCTAATTACAATTTTTGGGTGATTTTTTTGTTCATTTCTAACCTTGCTCTGTGCCAAAATACACCCTTGTCCCTGACAGGAATTCACAATTTCACACAATTTGAAAATCACAGATTTTTAATAACTTTTCTCAGCTCGAGGAAAGTTTATGAATATGAAACTTCCCTGGATCAAAAATTCAGTTTGAGGTGTCCTGTCAACAGCTTTACAGACATCTATTAAATAATGGTGGCTTAGGGAGAAAATGTTTTTTGGGCTGTAGGGGAGTTTTTGCCATAAGTGCCACGATACCGTGAGTGGCCACTGGGAAGAATTAGGGGCAAGGCTGAGTGACAATGTCCTATCTAGGTTTATATATTACATCTCTGCCTCATTAAGTTAAATGAAGTAATCGCCAAGTTGCATGTTTCATCAAAATAAAGATTTTCAAATTACAGAAAACTAGATAGCTGTCTCACTTGCTAGCTAACATGTAGCTCTCTAGTTAGCTCCACAGTTAGTTACTGAATTCTGCTAAGCTAGTTAACTTTAGCAGGGGTGTGGCAGGTTTGTTTATCATCTCATACTCTCCAACAATACCTACCGATAGCATAGGTATAAAAATGTGCTATTACAGTCATCTTTGTTTTAAAATTGACTTCTTATGAAAATGTTGGGCCTTTAAAGTTGTTTCCCAGATTTTCATCAGCTCCGTCAGATTTTTACAAAAACATGATTTAATCAGGCATAAAAAAGTTTAGCTCTACCCTGAGGACCCCCCGTCTCACTTCCTTTTGACATTTTGTCAACCCTGTCTACCAATAATGGACTTTAATCACTAGGACATTGGCCCACTATAAGATTTAATAGCCAAGAGTTTGATCTTGTAAAATGTGTTTTCCCAGCATAATTTGAGCGTAAAATCAAAACCCTCCAAAAGTTTTTGTCCCAATTCTCAAGAATGAGTGATAAATGAGTTTTTTCTTCACCCTGATTGCACAGCACTCCTCTGTAAGCCCAGTTAATGATGCCCTCTCCTCGCTCTTTGCCCCATTTTCTCGATCATTCCTCTCTCTTGTAGTGCCAACCCAGTCCTGAAGGAGATGTGGCCAGATGGTCATCTGAGCATCACAGAAGTCACCAAGCGACCTCTGACCGCCGCCACCCTCTTCAAGAACTCCATTGTGGCCTTGGTGGATAAACTGGCCTGCAAGGTCAGTGGTTTCAGTTTAAGGTTGACTTCCGGTTCCTTTCCTTTTAACCCCAGGGAGAAGGTGTGGATGGCACGGTTTTTAGACTGATTTAAGAGGCCTACCTAATACTGGCAAGTATAAAGTGAAGATAAACAGCTCTGCTCTACAAAGGCAACGTTACTATAGAAGCTGTAAAGTTGAGAGACAATGTTTTTATATTTTACCTCCAAAAAGAACGGTGCTATAGAACTTAAATAATACCCATCATATGGAGGTGCACTGTTTGTATTTAGACTATCAAATTAATAATAATAATTATAATAAATACTAAATGTGTGTACTGCAAAGGGAAAATGCAGTATCTACTAACAAAATATGCCCTTTCTGCTTTTGCGTCCATTTAAAATGAGCTCACTTAACTCATAGGAATCAAATGTATCTCTGTTTTGATAGGTGACTGTCTGTCTGCCTCCTTTTACCATTTAAAATGAACCAATATATTAAATGAATTTACAATTTGATATGTTTAAATTATATGTGATTTAAAGGTAGCTTGACCATGCTAGCTGAGATGGCAGTTACTGTGTTCTGTTAAGCTAGTTAGCTTCACAAGAGTCTGATGCCTCATTTTGTTGTGATAAACTACTGTCACTGCTGTCTCAACAGCTAGCTAAAATTTGATACAGCTCTTTTGCTTTACCTACCTAGCTAGTCAGATTTTAGCTGTGTTTTTTTCTGTCATGATTGGATTTAGTTACACTCTCATTTAGTTATGTGACAAAGTTATCAAGAATTCATCAAAGGAGATATTTTAATTACAGAAAGGGGCTAGGGAAAATTCAATAAGTAAGAAAATGTAATACATTCAATAAGCTTTGGGTTAACCATGGCAATCTTCCCAGCTAGCTAACACTAGATATAGCTGTCTTGCTTTAGCTGTTACTGTGGTTTGGTTTGGTTTTAAGCTCTGTTTTGTTGTAATTGCTAGTTTTGATGTCTGCACAAAAATTATACATTTCTACGGCATTTTTTTTTTTAAATATCAGAATAAAAGATAAATAAAGATGAAAGTAAGTCACTGCAAGTCAAGAAGCATAAATACAACATACAAAAAACATCGGAAAAACAATAAATGACAATATGTACAGTATGATTGTTGAAAGATAAAAAAGATAATCTGGTAAGAAAGATGTCAGAAAGTTACAGTCAGATTTGACTGAATATGTAGTTTTTTTGGATTTGTAGGGCAGAATTGATGTCAAATGAAAGTCAGTGGAGGCTTGATTATGTGATCATATTTTCATGTCAGGGTTAGTGCCAACATAGATTTTTTCCCCCCAGTTTACACTGCCGTCATCATCAGGACAGGCGGATGCTGCACCAGTTGGGGCTGCTCTGGTCCCTGTAAAGCCTGAATGAGTCACAGGCTATTCTGAGGCTGCCAATGTGTCTGTGCGGCGTCTCTATCAGGAGGCGGGTTCATCCCCCTGAATGACAAAACATGGAGAGAGAAGGAGAACGCAGCCGTCCAACACGTATACATAGAAATGTGCTCTTTTTGGTGTCACAGAGTAACAGTTTTTGTAGGTCGCTCGTCCTCATCCTGTCTGACTGCATGTGGAGTTGGGAGGGTGGTGTTGGAGAGGTGGTGGTCGACCACAAAATGTGCTGCTCACCTCTCCTGGCCTCATCTCACCGACTGAAGTCTGACATTTCCTGCTGTTATTTTGGGATGGCCTGCTGTCGGGCCGTTGTAACATCTCGTCTCGGTGTGGCTGAGGTAAAATGAAAGGAAACTCCCTTGGCAGCTGTTTTTTTTCCTTCAGGTCACGTTGAGAGAGCGGATGTTTTCTTCAACTGCTGTACAGATGCACCTGTGCCTAGTCTGCCCTCCTCATTTGCTCCCAGCTCCCCTTAACTGACTCCTTTCTTAAATCTCTGCTCAAGTTGAAACTGGGGGCACACATGCACATGCATCATTGATGTGATGGACGACAGTGTCGGGGAGCACGCAGAAAGTGCTCACTTCATTCTGCCTTGTTCATCTTTCATGGATGGAGAGTGAGAGACAGTGAAAACAGAGCAGCCTCTGTTCTGTGACAGGACATCGTGTCCCTCAGAGGTCCCCGTCAAGGTGCAGGCGTTCAGCCATAACGCCACACTGGAGGCTTTTTCTCGCCTTTAAAGCTGAAACGTGCAGTTAAATGTGCTGTTAATAAGTCGATATGCTGGCTGCGTTATGAGGCTCAGCTGCTCACTGTAGCGTTTGTTGAAATATTCTGATTAAGGTCAGTGAACAGCTCGGCTGTGGCTGTGTCATAGTTTACAAGCCGAGTGTGGTTTATTTACTTGCACAGTGATGAACACAGCAGTGATGAAAACAATGATTAAAAACATGCAAAAATCAAAGACAAATACAAGTTTGTGCAGGTGATAAAACAAGACTGTTATGAAAAAATATTGCCTCAATCATACAAACACTGAATCAGTTGAAAGTACACAACACTGTGTCAATGCTAATGCATCTCTACTTGCAGTTTTACTGTATATCATACTTGCTAAACCTGAGCCCTCAAAAATAGGAAGGTTTACAAAACCAAAGTAAGAGGTCCTTCCTTCCAAAGAATCTGAGTGTTTTAGATTTTGTTTTTGCAACCAGGTGACTTTCTGCAGATGACTCATAGAATGAGAACAATTATTAGCTGGAAAACACAACGCAACCACAGTTTCACCTAGTGCTCCAATTTCAAATTTGATTACAGTTGACACAGAACATATTTTGCAGATGTTTTTCTAAGGGTACAATTAATTAGGTCTGGGGCCCTTTCTATTAAAACTTTCTGTGGGAAAAAAAAGGTGTGAAATTTTTTTCATAAAGAGACAGAGGGAGACAGGGAGAGGGCAAAGAAAAACAGGTGTCATGAGCGTTAGCAATTACGGTGTACACTGGGGTTACAATGATACCAAAAATTCAGTGTACGGTAATATCATGATAAAAAGTCCACAATACAATATTTATCACAATATTAAAGAACAAAGAAAAATGACAACTTAAAATTGTTCTTTATTAAATAATAAATCTGATGAGTACAGCATTATTTGTTCACATAAATTTGTTTTTCCTTTGAACTTAAAGTGCTTCTGCTTTACTTCTTTGATAAAATACAGTAGTCTTTGGCAATGAATGTTTGAATTATGTATGTACAAATGAAAAACCAAAACATTGCAGCAGTCAGTAGCAGTCATTTTATAAAATAAAATAATTAATCATGCAGTATTGCAGTGGCTATTGTCACAGTGCAGAGTGGTATTGAGACTTGTTTTTAAAATTGCAATATCACAATATTCAATATATTGTTACATCCCCTGTGCATATCTTTCTGTAAAATGATGTCCAGTAAAATATTTTTCAGTAAATACAGACATTTATTATTCTCTGGTTTAAATACGATCTCTGTGATCTCTCAAAATCAGCTGTGGAGTAACCTGCATCTCCTCTGTCCTGTCTTTCAGGAGCCTTACTATGTGCGATGCATAAAGCCCAACGAGATGAAGTCTCCAGTTCTGTTTGATGACGCTCGCTGCCAGCACCAGGTGGCCTACCTCGGCCTCATCGAGAACGTGATGGTGCGCAGGGCCGGCTTCGCCTACAGGCAGCCCTATGATCGCTTCCTGCAGCGGTAAGACAACAACATGTTCTAGGAAGCAAAACTTCTTTAATGTTTCAGCTCCTCCTTTGTGAGGAAGTTGAGAAAAAGTCCTGTCTTTTTGCACTACCTCAGCCACTCAGTGTAACACCCAGGGTATAAACATGTACCAAACTATCCTAACTACTCAAGAAGTTGCAACTGTGATGAAATTTTTACTTACTGAAAATTAGTTGAAGTTTCGATGTGATATTTAGTGGAGAAAAATGTTCCATGCAGTCTTTTCATTTAGTTTGAAAGGGCAGAGACACAATGACATAATCAAATAAAGCCAGGCTACTTTTCTGTTGTCTCCTTTTGAGACTGAAACGGTCCTCACTGATGGCTGATATCAGTTGACTTAATTTAATAAAAAATTATTAATTTAAATAATATATTTACATTTCTTCAGTGCTGTGTCTGCCATTTTTGTAGCTTCCTCTTGGATATGTGCTTATGATCTGGCACCTGGCAGCTATGCCTTTATAGAGTCCCACCCTCACATCCTGTGCGCTGTTATTTGCTGGGGGTGAGACACACCCATTGCCCAAAGGTTGACCCCCAGAAACATCCCAAACAGGAAAATAGAATACAAGCAGAAGGCAGGGTCTCTACATACACAATCACATGCTTCTAGTGGGTCAAAGTGATGATTGAGAGGGATTATTGAGAGGGATATTAGATGAGTCTGGAATTTCATCATTTTTTAGGGCAAAAATACCAAATTCCAAGGTAGGAAGACCATCAAACAAGACAATGATTTTAAGTTTACAGTAAAAATGAAGTTAACCTTGACATTTCTGTCCATATTAACACGCTTCATTTCTTGCACTCATCCTTAGTGCTCTGTCTCTGCTGTGACTCTTCATCACAGCCTGCTTGTCCAGCAGTTCAAACCAGAGGGAAAATTTGACCCACCACTGATTGTATGTGCAGCATTTCAGTTGATGTCAGCATCTCAAAAAACGTATTGATGGGAAAGAGGCAGAGGAGAAAACAACAAAATCAGCTCGGGCAGTGCAGGCGGACATCTGTGTCTGCAGGGCATATCATTTTTGAGGGGCATAAGGGCAAATTGAGAGGGCACCGTGGCCTTCATGGTGGTGCTGTGAATTTTCTGCCCTGGATGAGTCTATACATTTAGTTTTTTAAGAAAATCCTACTCATTCTGCCTTTAACATGTAAAATTGGTGGGCTGCCCCTTTAAATAAAACTACTGCTTAAAAAAACTTGATGTAAATTAAGAAGCTTCTCAGTCACAAGAGCAGTTGTTCCTCTTATGTACACACAGCCAGAGATACTGACAGCGCCCTTGTGATCATACTATAACCCCTGATTTCCTCTGTCTCCTCCTGAACATTGTGCAGGTATAAAATGACCTGTGAGTACACCTGGCCGCACCACCTGATGGCCTCAGACAGAGAGGCCGTGGAGACGATTGTCACCCAGCACGGGTTCCAGGACGATGTGGCGTACGGACACACCAAGCTGTTCGTCCGAACTCCACGATCTCTCTACACTCTGGAACAGGAGAGAGCCGCCCTCATCCCCATCCTGGTGCTCTTCCTGCAGAAGGTCAGCCATATTACTTTAGTACATTATTTGCCATCAGTGTTGTCATCATTTTTTTTTTTTCCTACAGCCTCAACATGACTTGAATTTTAAAATGTAAAATCTCTACAGCTGTTTTCAATGGCGTGCTTGTATTTTGATGGGGAATGAATTGATCTAATTGACACATAGATCTAATTTAATGTCACAGGCAGCTCGGATCATGTGATTATAGTTAATCAGTCGCAGCGTTATCTTCTCCTGTTTCAAACGCAGGCCTCTGGGTTTCAAAGGGGAGATTGCAGTTTGCCTCAGCCTCATGAATATGTGGCTTCTGGTTATGTTTGACTGAAATTCATCTGCCAGCTTGAATCTTAATTTCCTGTAACAATAATTGGGATAATTAATGAGATCCAGAGCACAGTTAACATTAAAGTCAATTACCTCAATGAAATACACTTCTCCTTTCTCTTTCTCCTGACCTACTTTGATGACTCTACAGAGAAGTCTGGATCTTTAACTGGAGCACAAGTTTGTCTCCAGCTCTCTGGGACTCTCTCGTTTCTCCTCTCTTGCTTCCTGCCTTTAACATTTCTCTTTTCCTCAAACTCACAGGTGTGGCGTGGGGCTTTAGCGCGTATGAGGTGCCGACGAATGAGGGCCATCTATGCCATTATGGGCTGCTATAAGCGCTACAAGGTGAAGGCCCACTTCTGGGAGGTGGAGAGGAGGTTTGCTAATGTGCGGACCATGGCTGACTATGGAAAGAGCCTGGAGTGGCCAACCCCACCTGCAGCTCTGTCCCAGTTTCACAACATCACTGTCATGCTCCATCGCAGGTCAGAGCCCTCACAATAATACTCACACATCATAAAAATAGCAAAACAAAATATGTCAGTATTGACTAATCCATTTGTATCAACATGAAGAATAAGTCTGTTTTGAATAAGCAAATAAAATTACAAGCCAACAAGATCTTATAGTCATCTATAAAGAGCCTACCACATAGCATGTCTAAGTACAGGGAACAGGACAGTAGAAAGTTGACCGAACTTCTAGGAAAAGGGCAGGACTTAATAAGGATCATGTGTGCATCTAAAATGTTGATTGGACCTCTTCTCAAAGTTTGGCTCTGCCCAAAGCTAAATATTTAGACTCTTAAGAAGTCACTGTGCTCAGCCAGGAAATATTCCTGCCCATAGTGGGTGGTAAAAGTCTTCTCTTCTAGCTCTAAAACACTGATTTTTTATTAAAAACAAATTGTTGTTTTAAATAGTCTCTCATCAACTGAAGAATAATGTGAGTTATTGGGGCAGAGTGAGGGCGTTTTAGATCAATCATGCATTTTGTTTAAGTTTATTTTTATCCTTCACAGAACTAATCCTGAAGCTGTCCCTCCTACTGTGCTGTTTTCTTCTGCACCTTTGATGTATTGCTCCACCCACGTGACGTGCTGTCTTGTTCTCATCTTTTGTTGTCAGGTGGTGGGCGAGGCAGATCGTGAAGAACATCCCTCCATCTGACATGCTGGAGGTTCGGGCCAAAGTGGCAGCTCTGACTGCCCTGAGCGGAGAGAGGAAAGACTGGGGAGTCAGCAGAGCCTGGGAGAGGGACTACCTGGGCAACGTAAGAAACACACATCAACACAAAGAAAACATAAAGTGGAGTCTGGGAGGTCATAACTTCCATCTGTAATCGACCACATATCATATTCATTTGGTCCATGAAGTCCTCAATTACTCTTGATTTTGCTTTACATAAAACAAACGTCCCATTGAAATATTGTTATGTTAAACTGAAGGTTTCAGTCTCTTGCCTCTTTAAAGTTATTTATTTATTTTATCGCTGAAACTATATACACTTTCTTTATCGATTAATCCTGCAATTATTTTCTTTATTAATCAAATAAAGTAAAATAATAGTAAAAAATGCCCATCACAGTTTTCTTAAGCAGCACTCATACTCAAACCTGAGCAACAGTCCAAAACCAGAAGCTATTCAAGTTATGAAAGACTAAGAACAGAAAATAATCACATTTTAGGAGCTGGAACCAGTGAAATTATCAGTGATAACAGTAATCAAAATTGTTCTGCTATTTTTTGCACCTATTATTTATTTATTTAGTTGTTAGTTTATCTAAATCTGGGACAATACAGGTACTGTTACATAAGCAGAAGTAAGTGTAAAGTACTCAGGGTTTAAAATCCAGGTTAAAACAACTACAACAATTGTAAACAAACAAACAAATGTATAAAACAGATCTGGTGCTTTTAATTATACCCCTTGGCCTTTTTCGGTGAATGGAGCCTAACCAAGTGTCATAATGTGACCTGAGACAGGGACAGAGGTTAAGATCTCTTCGATATTGACACATGTTGTCACCAAAGTGCCATACTTATGTCATTTCAATCAGGAACAAATATTTTAATATTTAATATTTTAAGGGGGTGATGAAGCCATAGTAGAATAGGAAATCCAACTATGGGGACATTGATGATGGTGGTGATGGTGAGATGAAGATGATGAGGAGTGGGCTTCAGAAGTGCACCCCTTGCCCCCCATAATGAGTTGTTGTGCTCCCCTCCACCCACCCACCCACAAACACGGCAAGCCTTTGGCACCAAACTTGTTTTATTTATCAATTTATATGTATCATATTGAACGTGAAAGCCGTAACACGTGGAGCCTCCACAGCAATGTGTGAGAACTCTCCACCCTGCAAAAAGTATTTTTGGAACACGGACGTACAGTGCTCCACAAAAGAAAGGCCCAGTTGGTTTAGCTGGCGTTTGAGACAGACTTAACCTGACAATGCATGTCTGAGTGGAAGACTGAGTTCTTGAGCAGCAGTTTGTGCCCTCCTGTGGTTACCCTATCCGCCCGATTAGATTTGTTCTGTAGTCGACTCTGGATATAGGCTCGAGGAGGGCCACAACAGTTGTCTAAAATGACAGCTGACAGCAGCAGAGAAGATTTAAAGTTTGCAGCAGCAATATGATATGCTGATGGTAATCGCAGCAAAAGCTGAAAGAAGTGAACACCCATAATCAGCTGATTAAGCAGAAGGAGTAAGAGAGAGATAGAAGATTGTGAATGAAAGAAGCGTTAAGGTAGTCTTCCTGATTGACCTTGACCTTCATTTGAGTAAGTTGATGAAGAAGGCTGCTGGAAGCAGTAATAATCGCCAGAAAAAAAGCCAATATGCAAACCCTGAGTTTCAAATATTTTACCCCAACAAGTGAGACTAGCAGTATTCAGTTGGTTGCAATCTACTCAAGCTCACTTCTGCAAACTCACTGCTAAATGTCACTAAATCCCACACACTGGTTGTTTAAGTGCAAAACACAAACATACCTTTAACTAGATAGCAAAGTATATTTAAGTTGACTAACGAAGTAAAGCAACTTTTTACTCTTTTAATACATTCACTAACTGCTTTGGGAATTTGTGTGGCAACATTTTTTGTCAAAAAGATTAAAGAAGTGAATTTACTAGTACTGAATTGGATTCTGCAAAAACTGGTGAAAATCTTATGAGAAACAGGCAATGATATAAACCAGCTGTCACTCAAATGGAATCTGCTGCAAAATCAACAGAAGTTTTGTGTTTTTTTCCTCACTTCCTGTTTCCTGAAGCATTTTCTAAGAAATCTTCAACACAAGATGACCTCATTTACATTAACAGCTCAATGTGACACTGCACACGACAGCATGCTCATTCCATTTAAGATAATAAGTGGGAAAATCCACCGGTTGGCCGAATTTTTCACAGTAAATAAGACTTAAATGACCAGCAGTGTATAGGATCACAGAAAATTATCTGTTGTTGTGAATGTATGGTGCATGTGACGAGCCTCGCAGTAAACAGCATGACTCAAGGAGGATGGTGCCTGTGAACACAGCCCTTCCTTAATGAATCCCACAGTCGGCTCATTTGCTGGCTAATCTGAGGGTGTTTGGTGGCCTGGGGCTTTAAAGACGCCTTCAGGGAGCGTGAGCATGACTGTCGCAGAGTTCTGAATCACTCCCCTCGTTAGTTTGTCAGACGGCCTGTGACTCGCTGCCCTCCTTCAGGGCTCCGGCTTCACGTGATTGTTGTTAATTCCACAAAGACCCATAGATAAGTGCATGTAATGCGGCATGCAGTCGGCCTGGATCGTGACTCCTATGTGACCGACGTTGCTTTAGATCGACTGTTAGACCAATTAGTGTATGTCACGTATTCTCAGAAACCTTCAACATCACAAGATTCAACAAGTTTACTTCGTTATTTAGATTTCAGGCTCATCTTGGAAATCAAAAGAGGGATGTTGCTGCTGCATGAGCTCATCAGAACATCTTGTTTGCAGAACATCTAACTTCATAATTAATCAAAATAACTATGCCTCCTTTGAATTTGACCTCACGTGCAACTTATTTTTTTTATTTACATCTCTTTACAGCTGCTCCATCAGAAAAGGAGCAGCTGTGTTTTTGGACCCTTTGTATTGTCAGGAAATGATACACGCAATAAAACTGAAACTGGAACATCTGTAGATTAATGCCATACCTGATATGTTATGATGCACTAAAGTTAGACATGATACAAGATGAATAAATCCCTTGACTGTATCTTATTGGCCACTGCCGTACGTCACCACTATGCACTGCTATGAGTGTTCAAGGTCTGCTAGTAAACAAATAAGAGATGCAGACTTCACTACAAAACTGATTGTAACTGGCTTACTTCTTTACTGATTTTCATGAAATTTGGTTTGTTATAAACAAGAAATTATTAAACTACTACCACAACTATTAGAAACCATTAATTGCAAATTTTGCTTACATCTAGATAGGAAAATTCACACTATGCTGTACTCCACAAAACTTTGCAAATCTCTGCTGGTTGCACTGGGCACAACTGCCATTGCAGTAGGTGGTTCATCTGTCTATCTGTTGCTTGGCAGAGATGTGCACTCTACTGAGTGCACTCTTCTAGTTGTATACTGGATTTCCCCTCACTGGAACCAAGGGGTCTAGCTCAAACCGTGAAAAACACAAACAATTAAAGTGCCTTTATTGTCACAGCATTGTCATGTTGGACCTTAAAACAAACTCTGGCATGTTTCAACCAAGGGAATCATTACATCGATAGTCTGTTGAATCTTATGGGAGATGCAATATCAATCATGCATTTTGAAGACTAACAGCAAATAAATGAATGTGCACATTTGTAAAAATCAGTCAGTATTTTATTCTCTGAAGTGTGCTTTTCCTCTTTCAGTGGCATTTCTTCATCAAAGGTCATATAACCGTAGATATGTCAGGGTTTTGTGTGCTTGTATCTTGCATGTATCTTCTGTAGGCTTCAATAGAACATGCACAAATCTGGCACCAAGCAGAGCAGAGGATGTTCTGTAGTGAAGTAATGACTGCTCCTTCTTTTTGTTTTCCTTGGTTTCAGCATACAAGCCTTTGTCAGGGAGTCAGAGGGGTGTCCACATACGTTTAGCCACATGCTTTGGTATATTCAGTATATATACAGTACATCTTTAAATCATGGACTTTTTACCCAGTACACATTGAGGATGGAACACAGTTCTTAGGAGGAATAGTGACATAAAAGATATTATGAAGTCTCTTCTCAATAGGAGGCAGACTACGACACAGGTTTAAATTTCCTTCTTAGCAGCCCCCGACTGTATTTCTCATCAGGCAGTTTAGCTCCTGTATCAGTCTCCCTGCTCCCTCTGTAACGGCACGTCAAACACCGTGTCTGGTAACAGCAGCTCGAGGCCCCGAGCTTTGATCTGCTGCTTATGGAATTAAAGCGATAAAAAGGCTTGAAAGAGGCTGAGGGAGGTCACCCAGAGTTTTACGAGTAACGACGAGATACATTCCTTTACCATCTCTGTACTGCACTGTAGCTGGGGGCATCAGCCGGCTTCTTGCAATAACATTGGCCTTTCATTTCTGCAGGTGCGAGACTGCCCTCACACCAGCTCCGGCTTCATCCGTGTTACCAAGGAGCTGAGGAACAAAGACGAGTACAGTCAGGTCCTCTTCTCTGGCTTCTGTAGGAAGGTACAGTATGTGGGAAAAGAACATGCCGAAATGAAAATGTCTGTTTTGTACAAGGAGTTTCTTTCTTTTGTTGCCTCCTTTTTAGCTTTGGGATGTTTTTCTCACTCGCTGTGTTCTCTGTTCCACCCCCTCGCACTTTTCTCCACTTTGTGTCAGCTCGTCTTTCAAGATTTCATGTTCCAACGGTGAACACAGCCGTCTCAGATGGGAATATAAAGGCATGAGATAAAAAAAAATAATCAAGAAAAGAATTTAACTATGATTTCACTTCTACAATTTTTTAACCTTTAAGAGGATTATTATTGAACCTCCTTCTGAACTTGCTCTTATCATCTCCCTGTGGATATTAGTGGCCATATTTTTCTTATCAGGGATTGTAGAGAGAGGGCTTCTACTAAATCCAGCTTTAGCCAAAATGTATTTTAAAGATATGCGGGCTTTGATAGAATGAAATAAAACCCCAATTCCAAAAGAGTCAGGACATTGTGTAAATAAAAACAGTATGCAATGATTTGCAAATACGTTTTGACATATATTCAATTGAATACAGTGCAAAGACAACATGTTTAATGTAATGTGGTTTTGTTAATATACACTCATTCTTAATTTGATGCCTGCAACATATTTCAAAAATATTGGGAATGGGACAACAAGAGACTGTGAAAGTTGCTGGAATGCTTAAAAACACCAGTTTGGAACATTCAAAAGGTAAACAGGTTGATTGGTAACAGGTGACAGTATCATGATTGGGTATTAAAAGCGGCATCCTCAAAAGGCTCAGTCATTCACAAGCATGGATTGGGTGAGGTTCATCACTTTGTGAAAAACTGCATGGGCAAATAGTCTAACAGTTTAAGAACAACTTTTCTCAACACAAAACTGCAAAGAATTTTGGGATTTCACCGTCCACAATCCATAATATAAGTAAAAAGATTCAGAGAATCTGGAGAAATCTCTCAGCTTAAGGGCCAAGGATGAAAACACCTTTTTCAGCATCTTTTTCAGAGAGGTCCCTGCTTATTTCAGCAAGACAATCCCAAAACACATTCTGCACGTGTTACAACAGCGTGGCTTTGTAGTAAAAGATTTCAGGTACTATACTGACCTGCTTGCAGTCCACACCTGTCTCCTATTGAAAATGTGTGGTGCATTATGAAGTAAAAATACAAAAACAGAGACTCTGGACTGTTTAGCACCTGACGTCGTGTATCAAGCAAAAATGAGAAAGAATTTCACTTTCAAAACTTTAGTGAGTGTTCTTAAAAGAAAATGTGATGTATCACAGTAGTAAACATACACCTGTCCACCACCTTTTAGAACATGTTACATCAAATTCAGAATGAGTTTATATTCATGAAAAAACTAAAAAGTTAATCATTTTGAACCTTAAAAATCTTGTCTTTGTACTGTATTCAATTGAATATAAACTGAAAGGTTTTTGTAAATCAATATGGTCTGTTGTTAAATGATCTCCAACACTAACAAACCCAAACAATCCTTTGTCTTTTTTTCTGTCTGAATTTGCCTTTTTTGTTTTGATTTGTGCGTATTGCAGCTCCTCAAGGAAAACACATTTTTGAATTCAGAGCAGTGATAACCCAAATGATCATACACGTTGCAGAAAAGGGCTCTTAACAGAATATGTACAAATGTGAAGCTTTATCCTTCTCCTCTTCTCTCCTTCCTCTCTGCTGCTCTTTCAGGTGAATAGGTTCAACAAAAGCACAGACCGAGGCCTGCTCGTCACAGACAAGTACGTCTACAAATTAGAGCCAAAGAAACAGAACAAGGTTTTGAAGAGGCTTCCTTTAGACGCTGTAAGTACTCGCATGGGAGAGCACACGTTCATTCACAGACGCACAACCAAGCACCAGCCTTCATCTGAAGCTAAAGGGCTTCACACACATGCAGTATTAAGAGCTATACTGTTGAACTGTGGTCATGTTTTCCTTTGGCACAACCAGTGTATTCCTCTGAAAGCAGTATGAGCATGGATTCACATTGCAAGTACACTGGCCATGTTCATTGCTGTGGAGGAATAAATGCCCTAAATGTGCTGGTATGGCACTTTGGAAAAGAGGCATGAAGACGTATCACACCACAGCTGTATTGGTTTCTTCAGGGTTTTGTTGATAAAAGCAAAAAAGTAAATAATGATAAAATAATGCCAGCGTTATCCCTTCTCATTACATAGTTAGTAATAGTTTGGATTATTTGAAGTGGGGTGATGGTCGGCAGGCTCCCGGTTTGGAGGAGCAGCAGGAGTACTGGTGTAGGAAGCTATGCAATGTACTGCTGTGGACAGGATCAGCAACAACAAAAAAACATCTAAAAACATCAATACCAGTTTAAGTGTATGCTATATTTAGAATATTTTCACTGTTTCACCTCGCTGTAGGACAGAAATCCTGTTGTATAAGCCAAATATCACTCTCTCCAAAACAACTAAACTCCCCCGACAAAAACAGTAATTTTACCTCACAGAACAAAGGAGTTGCTGGTGTACTGCTGTTTTCATCTGTTAGTTCATTTGTGTTATTGTGTGACTACGGTATTTTAAAAGGTGAGTGTTGGTTCACTGAAGTCGCACTATAACACCAACGAACTAACAGATTAAAAGAGCAGAAGACCAGCACCTCCTGTGTTCTGTGAGGTAAAATGAGTGTTTTTGCCAGTTGTTTGGTCAGAGTTTCGTGGCTTTGGAGAGAGTGATATTTTCCTAGCATGAGGTAAAGCAATAAAAATATTCTAAATATAGTGATCCTGTCAACAGTACTCCGGGTGCTGCTTCTTCAAACTGGGGCTGTGTCAACCACCGTCTTCTGACCGTGGATAAGTACCTCACACAACCCCACTTAAAATAATCTGAACTGTCCCTTTAAAGGAATACTTGAACAAACAAAACACCAGAGGCAGAGATGTCCTCACTCTTGTCTCTAATGTAGGTCAGCCCCGGAAAACACTGGATCTTCTATTTCCCTCTCAGCATCTTCTGCCCAGTAAACAAGCACATCTTTCAAACTCTATCAGGGTGTTTCCACTGCATCGACTTCCCCAGGGGGCCAGCAACCTTTTGAGGAACTCAGGAACAAAACTCACCTTTTGACCGGGACTAAATTTAGTTCCAGTAAGATGTAAAAAAAAAACAAAAAAAAACTTGCTGCTCTGGAGGGTAACACTTTGCTCAGGTTCTGGAGTTTGGCAGGGCTTGAAGTCGCTTTTTGTTTAAACTCTGACCTGCAGCAACTACAATTTGTGCACGGCCTCATCCACAAAACAAGGTGGAACTCTTGTACTGTTGCAAAGATGAGGGTTGGGCATTTCTTGTTGTTTGCTCATTTTAAAAACAAAGTTAGACTTTGTTGTCAGCTTTCTGATTCATGTTTGAAAAAGAGCCGTGGCTGAGAGAAACAGAGAGTGAATGAAACAAAGGAAGCAGCCATGAGAAAACAAAGCAAATGAATGAGAGAAATAAA